>VVHJ01057008.1:10186-33712 GCA_015107715.1 Tylochromis polylepis | reverse complement strand
CATTGTAAGATGGTGAAAGATGTACCCTTAGGCCCCCTACTCGATTCAGAGATGGTCTTTCCCTTTTCACATACTTCTTCAGGAGTCACTTGGATGAGTGACGAAACGTTTCTCCCACTGAAAACGTTACGTCAAGATGAACAGAATCAGCTTTTTGGGGATTTACTTTCCTGGAAGGGTTGAGCATGCATCAAGACACCTTAATGTTGGTTCATGTGCAGTAGATGTGGTAAAGATTATTGCATAATTTCATTGTTAAATTGTTTTTTGTTTAATATTAGTACTTGAACTGGATTGCACTTTTCTGTTCAGCAGATGATTTAATGGACATATGAATAATTGATCAGTAGTTACCAGACAAAAATCTATATTGTTAATTAAATGTTAAATAAAAATGACAGAAAATATTTTTGTTGGTTCATTTAAAATGTTCGGACCCCAGATTGATTGGATGATGGAGGTAGTGGACCTCCTGCTATTTTAGTTGGGGACTCCTGACCTAGAGCTTTGGAGACTGGGTCAGGCAGGTACATTTTTTCAGCTATTTCTTTTTCTGGTGTGTAATAACCATTAGCCCAAGTGCATTTCAAATTCTGTTCAAACACTTTCGTATTTTTTATTTTCCAGACATTTGGCCTAACACACAGAAACCCCTCTGAGGGATGAATAAAGATTTCTGAATTAATTTACACTAAAGTGAACTGAACTTTAAGATCTCACAGTCACATTATGATGTTGGCAGCAGCAATTACACCGGCGCAGCAGAATGTTAAATTATTCACATCCCATCTCTGAAGGCAGGCTGGAAATTAGATAAATGTAAGCATATATAAAACATACACTACAGTTCATTTGTAAAAGTACTAACCTGGAAAGGAAAAATAATTTGCTCTTCATTTACTCCTACAGCCTTCAGCTGATATGAGCTAAATTTCAGAACAGCAGTAGCTGAAGATTAACAAAAGTCAAATGAGGTGAAAGTGTTTCGTAGCCTGAAAAAATGCACTGTTTATTGCTGTGATTGTACTTATAAGAGGATTGTTGCTCACTCTAAGCAAACATCTTTGAATGTGGCAGCGATGCACCCTTCCAAACAGGTTTTTGATTTATGTGCATCATCAGAATGAGCTGTTATTCAAAAAAGGAAGCTAATCAGTTTTGTTTGTACTACTCGATGAGAAAATGTTACGCTGAGCCAAGACGGTCAACGTTTTCGGTGGGGTTTTTTTTTTCCTTTTGTATGGGAGGAGTATAATTTTAAACTAACCGAGTGCTGATTTAGGATCAGATCATAATTTACATGTGGAGGGTTCTGGAAAATATTCACAAATCATGCAAAAGGCAGAGCAGGGGGACGGGAACATTTTGTTTAAATTGGTTTTAAAACACTGATATTTGCTGGTGGTGGGCAGATGTAGAGTTCGTTCAGTTCAATTGCATGTTCGTTATCATAGCCGGTAATGAAAAAGATTTTTTAACAAAAAGATTTCAAAAGATATCTTGGACCAGAGGTACAATAAAACAACTCATTGTTGGGTTTACATCAATCAGAGCAAAATTACCTTCCAATCAAACCAAACAAAGAAACCATTTGGGAACAAAAGAGAAAGACACAGATAGAAGGTTGCCTTTTGGGTTGAAATGAAATGAGTGTTTTATTTGAATGTGTGATTTTCAATTTTCACAATAGCTCGACAGGGTTAGGGAAAATAAATCATAATCAAAAATGAGAAAAAGGCGACATTTGTTTCATGTCGTATCTCTTCTTCGCTCTCCGTTTGTAAGAGTCGCCCGTGCTTTAAGCAGCGCAAAGCCAAGGAAATCCTTTCAGACAAAAAGAGGTCCTTATCTTGCTCTCTCCATAATAATGGAAATCCAATACATTTTATTACTTACAGAAATTCTAATTAATGCCGGGTTTATAAAATGAAGGCAATCAGTCAGTATTATCAACAGGAGGAATGAGATGCAGTTGAGGCAGTGGAGCAAAACAAGGACTCTGAAGATGCAGAATGTAATATCTCATTTCTCAGTCAGAAAAGTAGGGCCGGCGCTGCAGACATACCAGACTTCTGTGCTGAGAACAGCCTGACGCTGCATCTCGGGCTGATTCTTTCTGCTTCACTTCACTCACTTTGCAGATGAGGTTGGCAGCAGCGGCCCACTCCGTATTTCAGACTAATTTATGACCTCTGCAGAGGAGGGTGCATTAGGATGATCAGCCGCATCAAGCATTGCATTGCTGCTACAACTGGCCGCGAGACGGCTGAACAACACACCACCACGGACACAGCACGGGCATTCGATTAAAGCTGAAGTTTATTAAATTTACATAGATTTAGCCGTCATCCAAGTTGAGCGTCTCCTCAATCTGTCAAAATCTATTTACTGGTCGTTTTTGCTGAGAAGATGCTCAAAAACAAACAAAAATTGTCAGACTCAGTCATTCAAAGCATCAAGTGATGTGAGTTGCACACCCATCCATATCCACCCTTACCTCCTCCCTATTACTATCAGTGAAAGAGACAAATTTGAAAAGGTTGCATACACAAATTAATAAAGTCAAAAACAGCTGAGGTGGAGAAGTTTTTTTATTTTCCTCTAACATGGGTCAAGTTAAAAAACAAAAAAACATGTTCCTACATTTCCTGTGCCACTTCACAGCTTACACCAATCAGGCATAACTTCATGACCAGCTCCCTAATATTGTGTAGGTCCCACTTTTGCTGCCAAAACAGCCCTGACTCGTCGAGGCATGGACTCCACACAAAGTGTGCTGTGGTATCTGCACCGAGATGTTAGCAATAGATCCTTTAAGTCCTTTAAGTTGTGAAATAACATCCACATGGATGGCAGGACTCAAGGTTTTCCAGCAGAACATTGTTCAAAGAAACACTATACCTTCTTCCCATAGTGCATCCTGGTGCCTGGTGTTCCCCAGGTATGTGATGCACACACACCCAGTCATCCACATGATGTAAACGAAAACATGATTCATCAGACCAGACCTCCTTCTTCTGTTGCTACCGTACATGGTCCAGTTCTGATGCTCACTTCCGCATTGTTGGTGGTTTCAGTGGTGGACAGGGCTTAGCATGGGCTGCCTGACCGGTAATCGAAAGGAGCCAGTTGAGGTGGTTCGGGCATCTGACCAGGATGCCTCCTGGGCGCCTCCTGGGTGAGGTGTTCCGGGCATGTCCCACCGGGAGGAGGCCCCGGGGCAGACCCAGGACACGCTGGAGAGATTATATTTCTCGGCTGGCCTGGGAACAAGCTGGAGGAGGTGGCTGGGGGAGAGGGAGGTCTGGGTTTCTCTGCTTAGGCTGCTGCCCCCGCGACCTGGTCCCGGATAAGCGGGAGAAGATGGATGGATGGATGGAATAAAAAATTTCAAACAAAAAGATCTGTAAAGCAAAAACAAAGGGTGTTCGAAAGGGAGCAGGAAGTAGCAGCGGCTTATCCAGTCCTGCCCCTAAGTTTACCTACAATTTCTTAACCAAAATGGTAACATATACACACACACACATGCTTTTAAGAGTGCTTCAAACACGCGGCTGCTTTAAATTGCATTTTTCCTCTCAGGTCTTACCTTCCCTTTCTATTCCCAAATAAATTTTGAATATTATTTGAAACCATATTATTTCTTGCTTTGACCAATCACCTGTGCAATTTCAAATGACCAAATCCATGAATTTCATAATTTGTGATTTAAAAAAAAGTTTATTTGTGTGTTCACAATACCAAATAATATGTAATGTCCTTATTGCTCTCTTTTGCATTGGGCATATTTTTTGTAGAGAACTCTTGTGAGTGTTGCCCCAGATTTCAACACAATAATTAAATGCTGTTTATCTTTATCTTCTTTCACAAATGTTTGATATACGGTGTCTAACAGAGCTTGTGGTCCAAAATTACACCAAGCAATCTGATTTCAAATACTCTTGCATTGGATACCGTAGAAATTTCCAATTCCACATTTGCATAAATTTCTCAATCTCCACACAACATAAATTTGGTTTTGAATAAATTTAAAGATAGCTTATTTTTATCAAACCAACATTTAAGTTTATCAATTTCTTTACCGACAACCTCCAAGAGCTGCTTTAAGTCTTCCCCAGAACAACGAATGGTTGTATCATCTGAAAAAACAATAAACCTCAGTATGTTTGTCACTCTACAGATGTCATTGATATACATAATAAACAATTTGGGACCCAATACCGAACCTTGTGGGACACCACAGGTAATATTCAAGCACACAGATTTTGACTGACCAATCTGTATGAATTGCTGTCTATTATCAAGATAACTTTTTAACCAGTTGTTTTCTACCCCTCTCACACTATATATTTCCATTTTTTTTTGTAACAATATTTTCTGGTCAATTGTATCAAAAGCCTTTTTCAGGTCAATAAATATCCTCACTGCATATTTTTGTTATTATTTGTGTATTCGGTTATATTTTCCACTAACTTCATCATTGCCATATATATTGATCTAGTTGATCTAAAGCCATACTGACTCTCCATTAAAATAGTACTATTCTCAATAAAGTTGTCAAGCCTTGCAAAAAATAGATGTTCAGTTATCTTGGAGAACTGTGAAAGTAAGGAAACTGGCCTGTAATTAGTAAAATTATGGGCCTGGTGGAGCCTGGGCCTAGTGGCTGAGCCTGCATGGCTTCTGTTCAATGGGCAAGTCAGTCACCTGATCTCAACCCTACAGACATGCGTTTTAGTTTTTAAAAATGGAGACAAATCCACAAACAAGCAGCAACTGGTGACATCCATGGTTTCTAGACTTCAGGCAGTCTTTGACTACAAAGGATTTTCATCCAAGTATTAAAAACAATCCACACTGTAAAATTGTGTTAATTTGTCCAATTAATTTTGATCCTCTGAAAATGTCTGTAATTCCTTGTAAACGGTTAACAGAATTTCTTCTTCTTTTTTTTCTTTTTTTTTACATTCCTTTGGTTTAAAATGCACTGTGATGGTCTGCAGAGGCAAAATTACAAAAAATAAAATAAAATAAATAAAAGTAAAATAAATGCGTCTTTGTCCAAGAAATGATTGTTCTGACTGTAGTGTAAAGGGAGTTGCACAGTTGGCAACTAGCTACACAGTTTGTTTTGGAATAGAAACTGTTATATTTTATGTTAGATAATATGGTAACAAATAAGTAAGCATGTTAGAAAAGTTTGATTTGAGTCCAATTAGTTATTTTTAATACAGAAGAAGAAACACAACTCATACTACGTGCGTCTCAACGTGTCAACACTATTTCCACAGTAAACACTGCAGTCATAATCTGTTATAAAATGCGATGAAAAGTGAAGATAACGCATGGCTCAAGCATCTAGGGACGAACCACCCATCTCTTCCCTCATACGGCCAGTTAACTTCTGCTTCGGTTACGAAAGCAGAGCTCACTTCTGATTGGCTGTTGCTGTAGAAACCCCCGGTCTCACTATGGTCGCTCCATTTCTTGGACCAATCAGAGGGGAAGTTCAGCCCCTCGACGTCAGTCTCCTTTCCTCTCGGCCAATCGGAGTATCCGATATTACTGCACTTCACCCGCTCTGCCGCCTCTCGCTCAGGTAGACGGGACATACAGCGGAAAGGTGAGGGTTGAGCTTATCTGTCGGCACTAACCGGGACATTTAACTAAATTTTTAGCTTCTGTAGAAAATGACTGTTTGTTATTTAGGCGTAAAAACAGCAAATTGTGCCAGAATATAGCGCTATACGTTCGGGGAAAAGCATGTAGAAGATATTTAGGCCTCTGCTAGCTTGTTGTTTACTGAGACGCAGTTAATGATTCATAAACTAATTTAATAAACATTTTAATTATGCTGCTTGCAATTGACGCGCCGGTAGTTTTATGAGCTGTTAGGTGTTAAGAGGTAGTAGGGTTTAAAATTGGAGAACTGTTAGCTTGAATGCGTTTGTTACATGGGAAAGTGTCAATGATTGTATTATTAGTCTCGTTATGCGTGCTTGTATTAATAAAAATAGTTTCACTTTGGCAGCTTAAAAGAAAACTTCTAAAAAAAAAACGTCCTAAAGTTGAATGTCTACTTACTGTAGGCAACAACTTAGTCAAAAATGACAAACAAATAGATGTAGCACAGTCAGATGACAAAATATATGGTAAAATGGCATTATTAAATGACTTAATGAAAATTGTGGGTTTTTAATAGATATTGTTCCTATTTTGAATACTTTATTACTACTATTGTATTTTCTTTTTCAGTTAATAATTATCCTTAGTATTATGTCTGATTTTTATATATTTTTTTCTGTCATATGCTTTTAAAGAAAGAAAATGAAAACTTACACAGTGGAGTAACATGACTATAGTGGAAATGTAATTTTGCATCAATTCTACTTATTTTTCTTCCTACAGATATAATTAAGAGCTGTGTTCCTGTCTTTCAGGCCTCTCTCCTGACCTGCAGCCAGCTTGCATCATCTTTCAGCATGGCGGTGAACAGCACTGCAAATATTTTGAGCTCTGCCTATCTTGCAGTCGAGTATGTCGATGCTGTTCTACCAGAAAACCCGTTCCAGCCGTCCCTGAAACACGCCTGGGGCTACATGCTGGACAACTACACCAAGTTCCAGATTGCCACCTGGGGCTCGCTCATCCTCCATGAGTTAATCTATTTCCTGTTCTGCCTGCCCGGTTTTCTCTTCCAGTTCCTGCCCTTCATGCAAAAATACAAGATTCAGCAGGTTTGTTTTTTTTATTGTTGGATATGGATATCGTTTTGTTTTTTTCTAGTTTGAAGAAGGATGGTTTACACATTCTCCTGATCCCCGGGAAGAGACACAAATCCCTTTGGATTTTTTATTTATTTATTTATTTTTCAGGACAAGCCAGAGACGTGGGAGAAACAGTGGAGGTGTTTCAAGATTCTGCTTTTCAACCATTTCTGCATCCAGCTGCCTTTGATTTGTGGCACTTACTACTTCACCGAGTATTTCAACATTCCTTATGACTGGGACTCCATGCCACGCTGGTCAGTGCAGATCAATAACGCACACCTAAATGGATAAAAGTGACCTAGACATAGAGTAGAGCAGTTACACTGTCGTATGAATTACGGGTCTTGTAATGCATCGCTATTAACCACAACTATAGGATTTAAAAAATGTATTGACATCAAGTTAACATTGGTATTAACCCAGCTCTATTTAGCAAAATGTAACTGTGGAATCAAATGTGGACTCCCTGAATACAATACTTACAGTAGAAATGCGACTCTTTTAGACTGAAGGTATTTCTTGCTCTTGCGTAGCAATAATTTATATAAAAATATACTTACATTTTATTATACATGACCTGATATGTCAATCTGCTTTTAAATACAAAGGAAGCGTTTTAATAAGCTTTACACATTTAACACAGTTGTTCCACATCCTGCTGATTGTCTTTCAGATCTGTCTGTTGGGACAATTCAATGTGCTTTTCTAATCATGACATCCTCTCTTGGCCTTCTTTTCCAGGCCCTATCTCCTGGCTCAGTGCTTCGGCTGTGCTGTTGTTGAGGACGCCTGGCACTATTTCCTTCATCGCCTGCTGCATCACCGCCGGATCTACAAGTACATCCACAAAGTCCATCATGAGTTCACTGTGAGTAAAACAGATGAGAGATAAGATGAAGAAACACAGCTTTCTGCTGAGTCTCTTTACTGAAGAGTTACTTATTAAGCATGTTCTAGTGGCTGTTTTTAATCAAAAACAAAACAACTAAGTGTACGTACACTCAGCATGTCTCTCCTCTTCCTCAGGCTCCGTTTGGCATGCAGGCAGAATACGCTCACCCCGCAGAGACGATCATCCTCGGGGCTGGCTTCTTCATCGGCATCATGATTTTCTGCAACCACGTGTTCTTGCTTTGGGCCTGGGTGGCCTTCCGTCTGCTGGAGACCATCGATGTCCACAGGTAGGACACAGTGGGTGCTTTTCTTTTCACTTAATAAGTCCTCGCTCTCCTGGAAATCATTCCACAATCATGGATGATCTTTCAGTCCCTTAAATGCAGCTCAAGGAAGCACAGGGGGCATCCTTCCTTGCATCTCTCTCCTTCTCCCTTTCTCTCCCTTCAACCCAATGGGATTTGTGGGAAAGATAGAAGTGGGGGGAGTGAGGAGATAGGTTGAAGGTTTTAATTCCTCTTTAACCTGAACCTCTTGTCCAGAAACAGCCTTGTGCTCAATGGTGGATTATTAAAGTAGTTTGTTTTCACTCATTTTTATTTTACAGCTTCATCACTGAGCCCGATCAAACTGATTAAGCATACATCTTAACTTTGCTATGTGGTGTGTCGAGGTCGTCCACTAGAGGGCCACAGAGCTCATCAGATGTTCTGTTAAACAGTCTTCATAAACTCTTTTGTGTTAATACAGGACACATTATTACACATTTATAGTTTAGAAATAGCACTTTTGATAATAATATAATTTAATTAACCTTTTCTATAAAAACAATATTTGCTGTATAATAAGGTTGGGCGATATGCAAAATTTTTCCAACCGATATTCGTCAGTCCAATAAACGATGATGGGCAATATATTTGAGCAGGTGACTTTTTGATGAGTAGAGCAATGTAATCATGCACAGACTGATTTATACGTATAGAATTTATACGTTTTGTTTGGAGGGAATATTTTACCTTCTTTTCTTGTTTGTTTCAGTATTAATATAGTGGAAAAAAGAAGCCATTTTCTCTTTGTTTCCCTCCCCACCATTGTGTTTTTTTAATTTAAATAAAAAATGTTTTTGTTTTTTTCTGAACATAGGCTACTGCCTTTCTTTCTGTTATGTATTCTTTCCGTTGACTGCTTCTCTTAGCTTCAACCAACATTATTAGCAAACTTACTCATGGGCAAATAAATAAATAAATCACCCTTGCAAAAACGATCGGTGAAAGGCTCAGCCTATCGTCGATGGTCGATAAATTCGTCCAATTGCCCAACCTTTACTGTATAATAATAATCAAAATAACAAATTTATTTGTATAGCATCTTTTTAAGAAAAGATTCAGGTCAAGATGCTCAGAAACTCAGAAAAACAGGTGTAAAAAAAAATTATCAAAAGCAAGATTGATAACAATCAACATTAAACATTATAACTAATGAAACAAATTAACAGTCACTTTGCATTCAGTTACTGTACACCATAAAGTTCTGGGAAGACACAAGGCTCACAGACTGCCGGTACAACACACATACATACACACACGCACAAAGGTAATATACACTAACTCCCTGCAGATATAGAATACATATTAGAAATTAAGACATATGTAAAGGTTATGAGTTTTAAATATGTAGTAGATTAAAACATAATTTGAATTACGTACAAAGACCTAAGGTTGGGGCTGATGTGAAGTGCTGTTGTGTATCTGTTGAACTTTGAGAAAATTAAAAACTGTTTAAAATGAACATAACTAACATCATTATTCAGTATTCTGATGAATGTTTTGTGTGAAAATGCTTTAGATACAAAGTTCCCATACATCTAGATTTGGGATGAATGGTCTAATCTTTCTTGCTTCTTCTTTTGTCATAATTCTCTCAGAGGTTCAAGGTGTAGATGATTTAATTTGTCAGTTTAAATCAGGGTTACGGGTTCATAAGCTGTAGCTACAACATGCGCCCTTTTGATTTGTCATTTGATTTCTTCTTTTTATTATTTAATTTCTTGTAATATAACTAAACTGATTAAAATTAATTAACCAACTAACCAAGCTTAAGTAATATAAAATGTTCTTCAGTGACACACTGTGGGAACCATTTTCCTTTCTGAAAAAGACAAATGTTTTTGTTTTAGGAGGATAGTTATCATCAACGATTCTTACTCATTAGTGAAAGTTGGTCACTTTTTGGGTGACATTATGACTTATTTTTTTTCCTCTTCTTATTTCTATTAGCGGTTACGACATTCCTTTGAACCCGCTCCACCTGATCCCGTTCTACGCCGGCGCCCATTTTCACGACTTCCACCACATGAACTTTGTCGGGAACTACGCCTCCACCTTCACCTGGTGGGACAAACTGCTGAAGACGGACAGCCAGTACAACAACTACATGGCGAAGCAGACAGATAAGAAGGTGCAGTAAATCGCTCAAGCATCCCTTCACGGACACACGCCTGTCCTGTCAGGTGGAGAAGAGGCAGTGAGCCGTACAGACAAAAACACGCGATTACTGCTGATTTTCATCTCTGTACCTTAATAAAACACATGCAAAAGGTGTTTAAAAAAAAGAGTCAGCTCGTCTGTGGTTTGATTATGAATCAGACTGTGTGTTGATTCGGTCTGCCTTCTGTGCCCTGTTAAACAAGACTCTTAAAACAAGAAGCATTGTCTGTTTTTTATTCCAACAGCTGACTGAATAAAAACCATCAAGTCCTCATTTCGATTTTGTTTTGTTATCAGAAGGCTTAAACTTAAATGCTTCTGTAACCCTCTGAATGTCTCAGCACTTAAGCACTTCCTCTAGTTGATCTGATGCGGTCTTTCCTTCCTGTAGTTGAATCTGCACTTTGGTGGAAACTGTCTCAACCGAATGCAAACTTCGAAAATAAACCAGTCAGGCGTGTTTGCTGCAAACTTGTGTACATTTTTGATGAAAAGGGGATGTGTTCTAGGTCATTCAAGCCTGTAAAAATAATTAAATGCTGCTCTAATTTTATATAAAATAAACAATTTTTGGTGTTTTGTTTTTCTGTTTTTGTCAGAATAAAATATGTGAACAAATTTAAACAGGAGTTGGTGCTGTAGCAGTTTTGTTTTTCTGAATTTAGTCAGACAAGAGCATGTGTGCCAGTGAGCTATAAATTGATCCATTACTGCTAAATTGACATTTTTTAATATAGTGAGTGGAAACACTGACGCTGACTAAGTGCAGCCATGTTTAGGCGCGTGTCAAAGTAGCATCCCAGAGATTTACTGGTTGAAGATAGCGTCTTCTCAAAAATGATAAGTGTTTTTCATTTCATCTGTCAGTGGTTTTAATGTGGCCTTTCAGTGTACATGGAGCTGGTTCAGCTTCTGCACTGTGGACACACCCCCCCAGCTCCATCCAGCACTCACAGACAGCTGCATCAAGTGAGCCAACAGCAGCCAGCAACAAAGAGGAAGTCGGGCCTTTTATATGACCCAGGAGAAACACTCTATTAATGCATAAAACTGGCAAATTCTAATTGTTTATGGCACATAAATAAATGAAAACACTTTTTCTTTTTCATTAATACCACAGCTTTAGTGAACTGTGTTGCTCAACAGCTTAAGATCATGTCTGCAAGTTGCTTTTATAAAAAAATTAATAGACTACTTAGTTTGTAAAAAAAAGAAAAAAGCTTAAATGGGCGAAAGTTCAATTAAATTTTATTTATATAACTCCAAATCACAACAACAGTCACCTCAAGGTGCTTTATATTGTAAGGTAAAAACCCTACAATAATACAGAGAAAACCCCAGCAATCAGACAAACCCTCTATGAGAAAGCACTTGACAACAGTGGGAAGGAAAAACTCCCTTTTAACAGGAAGAAACCTCTGGCTGAACCAGGTTCAGGCAGGGGCAGCGATCTGCCGTGAATGGTCAGGGGGGAGGTTTAGGGTTAAGAGTCCTTGCATTTGCAGTATATTGTTCTATAAAATGTCTTCTACAAAAGAACAAAAATGATACCAAAACAAAGCAAAAATGAGCAGGAAACAACAACAGAAGCAGCTTAAGCTGTAGCAGCCTGCATTCTCTAACTTAAATGTGTATGTTTTAACATAAATAATGCTCTGAATGAGTTGCTGTAAGGGCCATAATACATTCATTTTTGTGTTATTTCGTAATTTATGCTTATTCATACTCTTCTACTGACTTATTACATCCCTGCTGCAATGTGACGGTTATTCTGGCTTACTTTTCTTTTTTATCCCATCCTCCCCGTCTACTTATTTCTTGTATTATAAATAAAGAGTTTTCCTCATGTATAAGCAATTTAAATAAATCTTGGCCTTTTCAGTTTATTTTGGAAATTATGACCGGATGTGGGATTGGTTGTGGCTGGCTTTACGCAGTATGTTGACGGGGAGCCTGCGCTCAGGTACAGCGCATCACACTCAGAGGGAAGAGAGAGAGAGGCAGAGGGAGGGATATTTATAGCCTAAAGCGAGGCTGCAGCGCAGAGATAAGGCTCAGCCGCCGGCAGACAGGGAGACAGGGCTTAGGAAAACGAGGACGCGTCAAAATGAAACACTTCCTTACGGCTGTTGTGTTCGGGGCCGCGGTGGTCACCCTGGTCAGCGCGGCCGGTACCGACGGTGCGATCTCCTTCGAGTACCACCGCTATGAAGAGCTGCGGAAAGCGCTGGTGTCGGTGTGGCTGCAGTGTCCGACCATCACCCGCATCTACACCATCGGGGAGAGCTTCGAAGGCCGCGAGCTGCTGGTGCTGGAGATGTCCGACAATCCGGGGACGCACGAGCCTGGTCGGTTTTACGCACACACAAAGCCTGTTTCACTCTGAATGCGCAGGACCATCACCATCCCCGCTCCCTTTGTCCCCGCTTTCCGTCGCGGTATCAACTAATAGAAATCCATTACCACCCGCTGGGATAACACAAGCACATTACGCACTATTGCGCATAGCAGCAGCTTGACTGTGTCCTCGTTTGTGTGTGTGTGTGTGAAGGTTATAGAAAAATAACTTGTGTCCCTGAGAAAACAGCAGAGGAAGAGCGCAGGTGGGTCGTGCTGTGCGTAAAGGGGCGAGCGAGAACCCCGCTGCATCAGTTCTGATGTATCTAGATGGTAGATCGTGGGATAAGCCGTGCAAAGCCGCCATTTTGCTGGTTGATAATGATCTCTTCGCGCTTATCCCGATTCGTGATTCTTAGAAAACACCACAGAAGCGGTGGATCGTGCCGTGACCCAGCTTTCCAGCTTAAAAAGGAAGTACAATTCAAAGGAAGAAGGCTTTGACTTAAATGGACCCATTAGTCATTAGCAGGGCTCAACAGCCATTATTATTACAGCCCTCTCTGTTCTGTACGATTTGTTGGATGAAACAATAGATAATGAGTTTTACTGATGCGGCGCATTAGGCAAAAACAATTACAGATGTGGTTTACCGGCGTTTTAGATGCAATCTACCTTCTCCTTTCCCCAAATTTTCCTACCTAGATGGGAAACTTCCATTTTGGGAGGAAAGCTGCATCTTCAGGTTCATCAGATGGCTTTCAAAAATGTTTTAAACACAGAGGGTGTTTGTAGCAGGGCCCCAAATGATCATAAGCTGTGTTGAAAATCACTGTGGTTAAATTTCCCCAGAATACGAGCCTTTGTTAATACATCTGGAGGGATGTCACTGAAACAATCTGTGGTTTATTTATTAATTTTTAATCTTTTAACTTGGAATCCATGTCTTCATTTGTATAAATGTTGGTAAACAGTAAAAACACCAGATTTAACTATCCAGTCACTAACTGAGCATTGGCTTGTTTTACACATACATTAGCAATAAAGTCCTTTTACCATTTTGACCTCTTAATCCAAACCTCACTGCTGACCCACTCAGACTCATTGGCGTGCTTTAAGTGTGGAAACAGTGAGAGCAACACTGCTGGTCCAACTCTAGCCTGTAGTTTATTTAACCTTTAATGAACATTTGGGAATGGTTTAGTGATTCCTAGCCAGCTCTCTCCAAACGGGAGCTTTAACTGTGATCTATTGCAGGAAATAATTAATTTCATCTCAGTAATCCTGAGAAAGAGTCTTCGAAGCAAAGAGGAAACTCTTTATATTGTAGCACAAAGGGAATATTTTGTGTGATTTTTTTTTTTTTGTGGAGAGGTGTATCTTCTTCTGTGGGTGTATTTATGCGTCGTTAATGGTGCACCACAGGTTTGGTGTGCCACTCCGCTCACATGGTCACAGAGTCTGATGACCATACATACTAAATAAGTCTGTAATAGTCCGGTGGGCGCACGCAGGCATGAGTCACAGTAGCGAGCCCTTATTACTACCAGATGAGTTTCCAAGCCGCTACTTCACTAAGCAGGGCTGGGGCCTCCCCTCCTCCTCCAGCCTTTTCCTTTTCCTCCCTTTCCTCCTCTCCCTCTGCATCTCTGCTGAGCAAAACATCCACAGAGGGCAGGAGCGCGATGAAACAGAGAAGCACAGAGGGAAAGGAGCTCCAGATGGGGCAGAGCAGAGTGAGAGGAGGGAACTGCGGATGTGTGACGAGAAGGATGAAAGTCCAGCTTCCTTTAAGGCGTCCTGCTCATATTTTATTTGAGCCTGCAGTGTGTTCGAGCTAAGGTGGAGCCAAAATAGCTGTTGCCGGGGCAACAGATCGGCTTAGTGCACTGAGCCGACTGGCGGCTCGTGGTTGGCTGGCTGACTGTCTGGCTCAGGGAGGACTATGGTGATGGGCCTGAGCGGATGCATCTGTCAATAAGCAGCCATCTGTCATGCAGTGCGGCACTGGACCTGCTTGTAGTCATAAACATTGGTAATATATGTATACATTAAGTGCACATAGTGTGGATGGAGACACAATCAGTAGGTCTTTCTATATTTTCAGTGGTCACATTCTTACTCACCAAAACAGACCCACCAAACCCAAATTAGTGCCTGATTTGCTCTCATTGATTTTGTTTCTTGTCTTTATGTTTGGTTAGGTTGCTGGTGAAAAAAAATCTGTAGCTGACAGCAATGCCTGCCCAGGAAAATAATGAACTTGGGGCACCTAAGGGCCACATATTTTCCTGCAGCAGTTTGTTGTCAACAAAAAAAAAGAAAAAAAAAAGGAGAGTGAGTAATGGACTGGGGTGTACCAGGTGGACAGACACATGATTCAAACAAACAAGACTGCACTGATTATGCTGGATATGTAGGTCTACCTAGACACTTGTTAGCTGACAAGCTTAGGTAAATGTTGCGTTTCCTGATTCTTTCTGCTGTCCACGGTGATACGACATCACAGAGCAGTGCTTCAGAAATGTTTCGAATGTCATGTATATGCATTTTCAACTTGGTGTTTCCTTTAACATTGTATGATGGTATGAAAAGTTCAGAACTAGGCCTTTCATGGCTGAAACTACGTGGCATGATATGATCCTTGAAAAGGAAACAGGAAACGTGAAATGATCTGAGGAAAATGGCGTGTTATTCAATTAATGTTTCATGACACCAGGCTGCCAGAAAGTGATCACGTTTAGGCTTTTTTTCCCCAAAATGTCAAGGTTTTTCATTTTTATGTAATCAGGTGGATTCATAATATGCTATTTCTCAACTCTCCTGATTTTAAAAGGGAAACTGCTGCACTAAATCTGTCTGAATATAGTTTGGCTACTGTCACCACTTAAACTGTACATAAGAAACATGTGAATGACCCTCAAAGTGCACATTAAGTACTTTTGATACTCAAGGAGCCTTCTGATGATTGTTATTTAAAGTAAAGGATTTGAATGCTTCCATCATTTGAAGGAGGATGGATCTCACAGCTGGCTTATATTTGAGCTAAAAGCCTCTCTTCATGAGGGAAAAGAGGCTCTGGTTAAACTCCTTTGACTCTTGTGTCTGGAACCATTTACAATGTTTCTAATACCAGGAGGAGAAACCCTATATTGTAATATGCTTGGCTTTGTCTGAAGGCAAAAAAAAAACAAAAAAAATGTCACTATGAGGTACTGCTTGATCCAATCTGCTGTAGACCATCTCATGAGGTGGAAGATGTCATAAGACTCTAAGGTGGTCTGTTTTATTTTACGACAGAAAAAGTGTGTAATCCCCAGTGAGCACACACTCAGATGCCCAGTTAAAGCGTATACCAGCCAGACACACTGCTGAATATAACATATCAGATGACACTGGGTGTGTTGACTATAACCTGTCCTTTGCAATGCTACATGTTCCTGTTAGAAGACATTACGGTGGAGGGGAAGGGGGTGTAAAATGAGGACATTTTGCTTCCTGTAGAGATGGTGAAAACAGCCGAGAGACAGGAGGAGCTGATGTGAAAAAGAGCTAAAAATGACAGGAATGATGATTGAAAAGACAGGAGCGTCACAGGAGTGCAAGTGTGATGAGAATGAAGAAGAACACGGGGAGAATAAGGGAGCAGAAGAAATGGAAAAAAAGGATGAAAGAAAGGCCAAGGCACCAGCCAGGGGTCATTCATTATACATCTGACACCCACAGCCATCTACCACCTCCTCCTCATTCTTCGCCTTCACTCTGCTCTGACATGTTTTTCCTCCTTCTTCTACTGTCAGCTTTGCTTTTATTCTCACCCTTCCCTACACTTTTTTTTGTTCTTTGCTCCTTTTTTTCTCTCTTGATATTTTATTTATTTTTTTGATTCTTCATTTGCAGTCTGTTTTTGTGTGGCTTCACAGCCTCCCATTTTTTCAATAGTGGAATGCTGAAAGATTTTGATGAGGTCCATGTCCTAAAAACCCCCCCAAACAAACCCCAGACTCCTGCCAACACTTGTCAATTTCTGAGGTATATACAGAACTGCAGATTTTTTTTTCTTTTGGCAGGCATCTGTTATAAGCAACTATAGCCCCCACAAGGCTGTGAGAGTCCTCTTTCATGAGAGCACGGCCATTAATGTGCAAATGAGAGGCAAAAATTACACAGAATCTATGTTAGTGACCACAAATGTAGAGGCTTTCAAATCTTGGACATGAGTTGTAAATACAGAGTTCTGAAGGCAGTTTCACAGTTTTCTTCCAGTATCAGAATCACTCCTGAACAGTGTTAAAGGTGATCAGATGCAAGCAGAAACTGGTGCATTTACGGAGGATAGGGGGAATCAAGCATTTACAGACTACAGCAGCGAATGAGCATCCTCATCTCTGTTTATTATAAGAAATTTTCTATTGATGTCTATCCAAAAGAATCTAAAACAAAGAATATAGATTAAAGATAAGTGACAGAATACAAAAACACTTCATGTGTGATCAGTCTGAGGGTAGAAATAAACTGAGCACTGGTGTGCTTTCTCTTGTCTATGTCCATGTGTCTGTAATGTGAGCGCGTATATGAGTGTGTTTGTGTACCCGAGCATGAGACAGGCGGACAGATGCGGAGTGAGAGTCTGTTTACTCTCTCTCCCAGTTCATTTATCTCCCTTAGAACCTGCCCCTGGCAGGGTTGCCACGACAACTGAGAGGTGCTTAATGTGGTCATTCCCAAATGACGTGTGTAGCTGCAGTCATAATTACTCGGTCGCCTAGGAAACTTTAGTAATACTGATCATTTGTGGCAAAGGTTGGATTATGCATTGGATTTTGGCAGTGTCAGATGTGTCATATTAACCTTTAGCAGGAGGGAGTGATCTGAAGTCAAAGAGCATTTGGAAACTCAGGTTGTTACTGAAGTTAATTTTTAATATGTAAAATCTGTGAAAACAGAGAAAGATAATGGGATGTTGGAACCTTCTAACCTTCTTAATCAATTAGTTAGACTGAATTTTTGATGGTTTCGTCCTCACCTCATTTCTGTTTGGATCACTGCAAAGTGAATGTGTTTTGGCTTTGGGATGTTCGCCACATGAAGGATGTGGCTGATCTGGACCTTTGTCATATTTTACATACTAGTAAAACCTGTTCAATCTTAAAAAATTAGATATTAACTGCTTTTGTGAGTATCATATGTGAACTACTTAAAAAATGTATATAGAATATTGTGCAAAAGTCTTGAGCCAACCCTTGTTTCTTCTTTTTCAGTTCAGTTGAATTTCATTTATATAGTACCAATTCACAACAAGAGGATCTCAAAGTGACTTTATATTTTGTTTGTAAGGAGTCCAACTTTCTTTTAATAGTTCTTTTAATTTGTAATAGTTCTCCAGACTTTCCGAAAGTCTTTTAAAGTTCTTCTTTTGACATTGGCTGCTTTTTCACTCATTGTTAGTCCAGTCCTTTTACTTGACCATTTTCAGATGAATGAAGAATCAGATACATCTTTTGTTTGTTAAGCAACTTAACACTGATCTATGAATCACTGAAGCACAAAAAAGGCACCTCAGTGAAGGGATGAACCAGTGTTTACATGTACCAGACAACTTAGCAAACAACCAGTTTTAAATTGTATCCTAAAAGACTTTGTTACTAGCAGCCTATCAAAAAAGGCCCCATCATTTGGTCTCATTTCTTTAGCTGAATCAATGAAAAACATCAAAGGTAACACATTTTGACAGCATAAAATTTTATTTTTGCACAAAGTGCTATTAGGTGAAAACTTGGTATATTCCAGCATGGTGTGCAGTGTTTCCTTAAAAGATTTGTGGCAGGTCTAAAAGAAACTGTCTACAGCAGTTAAACACTATCTGAAAGTCATATCCTTAAAAAAACAAACAAACAACAAAATGGCCTTCATGGCTGTGAAGAAGTCATTCTTAAGGAAACGACCCAAGGAGAAAAGGCTGAGGTATGCCAAATTATACAATTACAAGAACTGGACCCAAAATCAATGGCAATCTGAGGAAGACTTTAGGAGAGTAAAAGGGAGTGTCTGAACTATGTGATGGTTTGGGCTTGCATTTCAGCCAGTGGTGTTGGAGATCTTGTCAAAATTGATGGAATTATGATTTTGATCCACCATATAATACCATCAGGAAGGCATCTGATGGTTAACAGCTTCATGACAATGACCCCAAAGACATTGCCAGTACATAAAAACCATACCTGGATAGAAAAAAACACAGTCAGGGATTGGCCTCCCCAGAGCCTGGAGCAGTGTGGGATCATCTCAACAGAGAACAGTGAAGAACAATGTCCTTGACGAAGCCTTGAAACTATTCCTGAAGAAAGCTGCCTAAGAGAGTTCAGGCTGTGTTGAAGAACAAAAGTCACACCAAATACTGACATTCAAGCTTTCAAATAAGAAGAAACAATGGATGAATTCATATAGGAATGTTTCCTGTTATGAACTGATGCTATCACAGCTGACGTCTTACATTTCAGAAGTGAAGGTTCTCAGATGCGACATGCGTTTCATATGTTGAAAAATCCACATTTGCACTGTCATGTGTGAGCAGCATTTTTTATGCGGGTGTCAGAGTTAAAGCTCAGTCCGACCTTAACAAAAAAGAGGAATAGATTGAGAAATAAGGGGTAAGGGTTTGTACATGTAAAAACAGAACAGATGGAGCTGTTATGAAGTGTTAATCAGCATGAATCTGCAAAAAAACATGAAAACAAATGGCAGGCGTACTCCTCATGTCTCCTCATAACTAGCTACATGTGTCTGCACATATATGGGTTCTAAATATATAAAACATGCACAGGTCTGTAGTCTGCATGCTAACATGAAGTTCAACAGCATAAAAGCATGTTTTGTAAGGGAGACGGGAAGTGTCTCCAGATACTGAGCATCTGTGTAATAGCTTGTAACACAGTAACTCATTTTTTTGGCTGAATGCAACATCAAAGTGTGTGTGTGTTTGAGTATGTGTGTGCATGCATGGCAGCTCTGTCAGGCTTCTGAAGGCTGTAAAAACAAAAACATCCAGCACTGCCAGGACAGAAAGAGTTAATTGCAGGCTTGAAATCATTAGTAGCAACTCTGAGGAGATTCAAACATTTAAAAATAACCTGACTACCAGATGTGACTGGGTGGTGTGTGTGTGTGTGTGTGTGTATTACTCACTCATGAAGCTGCTGGCATTACTCTACAAATACATAAAGAGACCAGCCAAAATGGATTTAAAAAGTCTTGAAGGCATTTATACAATAATTTAGTTATAGAAGAATATAAATAAAATATATATATATAATAATAATGATAGTCATTATTCTTTAAGGGAAAAATAAGGAAAATGAAATGATCCAATCAGGGTAGAAGTAAGAACAATAAAAACACAGTTCTCAGTAAAACCAGTACGCCTGCAGCGATTTGGCTGCAGCACATTTAGACATTCGCTTGCTTTTCAACATCTGTCATTCTTTAACTACATTTCATAATTTGTAACCGATCTGAACAAAAGACTTTGTTCTTGTACAGCCGCAGAAGGTCATTTGATTCATAGCCAATCAAAGGAATGTTTACAGCTCACTGCAGCTCATATGTTTTCTTCTTTGTCATTTTGTTAAAGGGCTTTAAATAGGTCCGATTTCAAACTTGTCTGTGTTTTGTATATATTTGTATAGATGAAGAGCCTAACTAGTATCTAAAACAGATGGTGGGATCATGGGGGTTTATTAGAAGGCAAATTCACTGGGCTCAAGACAGAAATAGCTTTTAGATATGAAAGCAAGATCACCTTTGATAAAGAAAAGCAGATGCAGTTTTTCTACCCACACACTGACGTGGCCAATAGCAGTAAATCCACCAAATGGTACAGTGTGTATTTTTAGATAAAAACAAAGAAAGGAAACAAATTTAGAATCAAATCAGATCCAAGGTTCTCAAAAACAGGACATGATGTTACAATGTGCAAAACATGACCAGGATACGATTCTGGTGCAATACAGTAATATACATATTAAACGCAGACGTGCAGTGAGTAAGGATAAAAGTACGTCTTAAAGATTCTTCACCCCAGTCACACCCCAGTTACTTTCCGAGCTGTAGGGAAACTTGAAAAACTGTGACACAAAGCAGAAAAAGAAGTCGTCTACCTTCACAGTTAAAGTTGCACCTTTTTGGACTCAGTAGTAAGCACAACTTTTACTTTGTTTGTTTTTTTAATACTGCTTAATGAGTTGTTGGTGAGTGTTTGCAGACAAGGTGGCAGGTTTCCATGACAACTACAGGTGACCAGTACACAGTTTGTACAGTTGACAAATCCGTTATTTGTAAAACATAAATGTTTTTAAAAAAATCAGAAATCTAACTGATAACTATGGGGTGGCTGTGGCTCTGGAGGTAGAGCAGGTCATCTAATAATCCTGAAGGTTGGTGGTTTGATCCCTGGCTGTTACAGTCTGCATGGCAAAGTGTCCTTGAGCAAGATACTGAACCCCAAGTGGCTCCTGATGCTCTCGTCAGATTGTGAATGTTACATAGAAGGCAAAAAGTGCTCGTATGAATGTGTGTGTGTGTGTGTGAACGAGACTTGTTGTTTAAAGTGCTTTGAGTGGAAAAGTGCCATATAAGAAGCAGTCCATTTACCATTTACCAACTTTTCTGAGGATCTGAAGAACTTACTGTGGTGAAGATTGGCCTGTAAACTTTTAAAAGCATTTTGAAAAAATCCAAAAATTAGATTGGCATTTGAACCTGCCATGTATGGCCTCCTGCCTCATTTAAGACAAAGACCTTCATATTTAATAGACATAAAAGACGTAATAATAAAATACTGTCCCTAAATATATTATGTAAAATACACTGATAATTTGGGAACTGGGATGATTGTAACTGACTTTGTTAATTAGTAGGTTTTAACCAATCATCAGTTTAAATCAATCATGAGTGATCGTAGTTGGTGACTGTTAATCAGTGATTTGGGGAATTAATTTTGGTGTTTCGAGTTATAGTCTCTCTCAGACCCATCACCAGCAGAGTCCTCGGTGCCACTGTGTCTCTCTCATCACACAGGTCTGCAACAAAAAAACTGCATTGGATTTTCTGACTGTTTTTTATAGATTTTTACTCACTGAAACCGGGAAAAATATTTTAACAATTCCATCTCGTCAGGTTTTCCTTGCAAAACTCATGTTTTTAGTGTAATTAAGCGTACAGTTTCCCTTTTTAAACTGAAATCTGGTATCCTATACTTGAGTCAAAAAATCATATCCAATAATGATTTCTTACATTAATTTAATATTCCTAAGAGCGAGACTCAAGAGAAATGCAAATAGAAAATGCGAGGAATTGGGGGGGGGCACATTGGGTTTGGCGGTGTGAGGAGCTCGGATGATCATGTCTCAACAGGTTTATTTTCTTATTTATTTATTTATTTTTATTTTTTTCATCGCTGTTGTTTTCAGTGTAAACTCCTCATGTTTTGCAAAAAAAAAGCTGTACGTGATGGAGGGAAATGGCGATCATTTTTGGATTCAGCACCCTAAAAAACATCAAATTTACCAAAAATATCCCATGCAGCTGAAAAAAATTTTTTTTTCTTTTTGCAGACCTGTGTTATTGTCCAGACGAGCTCTGGGCTGCGACGTTCAATACAATGTAACCTTTCTGTTGATGAGTCAGTGTGTTCGTCACTCCCCCGAGTGTCCTCTGTGTCCACGATAACTTCCATAACAAATCATAATGTTTTATTAGTGACCTGCCTGTGGTCCAGAGGAGATAAAGGATTGTTTCCATGACGGTTTCCAGCCATAGTGTCGATGTGGCCAGCTGTATGTGTGCATTTTTTTTCTTTTTGTGAGATTACGTGAGAGTGGTTTATGCTGATTCATTGTCAGCTTTGTCAAATCCTCCTCCTTTATGAAATGTCTGTTCAGTTCTGCCTCTCAGCCAAAAACCTGCTCTTCAGCACAGGCATGGTTACATTATGTCCGATCACAGTTAAGTCTGTGACAGTGACTCAACAGGAGCCTTCTGGTTTCTTGCAGGTGAGCCTGAGTTTAAATACATCGCCAACATGCATGGCAATGAGGCGGTGGGCAGAGAGCTGCTCATCTACCTGGCTCAGTACCTGTGCAACCAGTACCAGCAGGGCAACGAGACCATCATCGATCTCATCCACAACACCCGCATCCACCTCATGCCCTCAATGAACCCAGACGGCTTTGAGAAGGCTGCCTCACAGGTGAAGAAACAGCACGTAAAAATCACTTTTTGAACTTTATGTCTGGACAGATTAAGCTTGCAGCCTTACAAACAGTCATTTAGAAACTACAAGTAGTGGCTTTAAATTACACCTACACAGCCAGAGCAGCATTCAGCCCCAGACACTGTCTTTTAATCCGTCCGCATCTCATGTCTGTTTACTGTGCAGCCTGGAGAGATTAAGGACTGGTTTGTGGGCCGCAGTAATGCGCAGGGGGTGGATCTGAATCGTAACTTCCCAGATCTGGACCGCATCATCTACATCAACGAGCAGGAGGGCGGAGCCAACAACCACCTGCTGCAGAACATGAAGAAGGCTGTGGACGAAAACACCAAGGTAAAACAAACTGACTTACCGATTACAGGATAAGGTGGGCGTTATTTCTTACTTACCATGAAAAGACTGAAGTAGCAATAATGCATCACTCAATCTTTGAAGCTTATTCACCCTTTCTGTGTCACTCAGACACAAGCTAATTCAAACTGTATATTAGATATGCTTATATAGGTTCATTAATAAATGATATTAACATTGAGAACTGTATGTTAAATGTTTTTAAGAAATGTTGCACAGAAAGGAATAAATAGTGCATTTGCTCTGGACTATTTCCATGTGTGGATTGCTAAACATTTGTGGGTATCTACGGTACATTTACAGCAGAAGGATGGAGATATAATGCTATAATCAAAGGTGTAATTCATAGCAAAGCTAGTAAATGAATGGCTGCTTGCAAGGGTTGCCAGGTCTTTTTAATAAAACCATCTCAGTGGGG
>VVHJ01056998.1:4625-16960 GCA_015107715.1 Tylochromis polylepis | reverse complement strand
AGTGGAGAGGAGATGTGAGGACACTGTCGGCATTTGTATTTTTAAATAGAATTTTATTGGACTTTTAGTGGTTTTAACTGATTGGCTGTCACTACTGGAACTTTTTAGTTTTATTTAAATCCTTGTTGTCCCTGGCCAGGGTTTTTTTATTGCTTGTTTTTAATGGTAAATAAATTATATTTTAGCAATTTAGTTTTATTCTCTACTGCCTTTGCTCCCCCACTGCTCTTCCCGTTTAGGAGGGTTTTCCCCTCTGATTGAACCGCGTAACATATTTTGGCATCGTCGTCATTGGATATGGGGTCTAAGAGCAGTTGGTGGTAGCCAGGGGAGTAGTAGACATGATGATGCCTGTGTATCCTGGTGCCCTGTGGCAGCCGAGATTCAAGGGCCTGACCATGAGGGGAGATATCAGGACTAGTAGGGGCAGATGCAGGGGTTGCTTGGATTGCAGGACTTACCTGAAGCGAGCAAGGTCGCTATTGTGTTGGGAGCACTAGCAGGGGAGGCTAAATGTCAGGTTAGCGTCCTCGAAAATAACAAAAGGGATTAGGTGCCATGTGTTCAGCTTCAATGCTCTACTGTTGAAATGTGCGAAAAGTGAGAAGATGAAAGGTAAATTGGGGTTGTCTCCAGAGTCAAATGAGCCACCCGAGCAGAGAGTTGTGGAGAGTGTGTGCAGGGATGAGTGTTTGGCCACAAGAGTATTAATGGAGAAATGTCCAATCTAGAGATGTCATGGGAGGTCAGCTGCAGGGTTGCTGTAGGTGGGCTTATGACTTGCTGCTAGGCAGCAGTGCTTAAGGACAAGCATGAAGTCCAGGTTATGCCTGGAAAGATCCCCACAGTATCCAGCTGCTAGCAGTCTATGGCCTTATGACTCCCAATTAGCTATGCTATTTGGACATTAAGTAGATTATTTGTTGTGCCAGTGGACCAAATGACGCACATTGTTGTATCTTTGCTTGGGGATGAGTTAAAAAAAGGAACTTGAGAGGTCCAATTTTTTCAGATTGTCGCTGATACTATATGAAGTATATGACTGGAAGCTGTGACTATAGCAGGGACTGCTAATGTTTCAGTGTGGGAGGATGTCATCCTAGGGAAAAGTGTTTTTTTTATAAGTTTGTCTTGTTTTGCAGGGGTCACTGTGTTTTAACATTTTTTAAAATCTTTTAATAATGTTAAGTGTTTTTATTCTTACAGTTTTATTGCATGCTTTTATTGTGACGTTTGTTTGACTTGTTTCTGGGAGACTGCTCACCCCCTTATCACTAATTTTACACACCTGTGAGAGTTCATGTCCTGGAAGGACTCCGTCATTGACAAATCAGAGTTAGCCTTGCGGGCACCTATAGACCAATAAGAGGACCTGGCGGGAAGGATGAGAGAGCAGTCATGGGGTGGTGAAACGCGACATGGAGACAGCCATGCAGAGCAGCATGTCACGGACAAAGGACTCGATGATGATGACGACCACCACCAGGGACCACGGCTGGAAGAGGTTACAGCGGTGTAGCCTGAGATGGAAAAGGAAAGAGACACCGTTCGGCGGAGTGTGAAGAGGGGACAGGAGAGCGTCCTATCCCTTTGGACGGCGAGACACTAGCCACGCTTGTCGAGCAGAGAACAGTGGCAGACAGAGTTAGGAGCTCTGTCCATTCGGGGTAGGTTCCGACCCAGTCGTTAGATGAAGGAACGTCGGTAAACAAAAGAAAGTGACTGCCGCTGTCCTCCTTTTCCTTTAGTTGGCACCGGAGCGAAGGAGTGGAGAGGAGATGTGAGGACACTGTCGGCATTTGTATTTTTAAATAGAATTTATTTGGACTTTTAGCGGTTTTAACTGATTGGCTGTCACTACTGGAACTTTTTAGTTTTATTCTCTACTGCCTTTGCTCCCCCACTGCTCTTCCCATTTTAGAAGGGTTTTCCCTTCTGATTGAACCGCGTGACACACAACCAAATCTAAGAAGCAAAACCAACATACAGTATATACTTCAAAACTATTACTCCATCATTATCTGGCAGGTGGCTTTAATATTGTGGCTGACTCCTGCAGTTTTGGTGCATAATGCGGTACAACTATCACAAAAAAATACTGGAAAAAACATCAGCTTGTCAAATGAGTAGAGTGGAAAAGAGTTGTGAATAAAGAAGGAACAATGATCCAGTCCAGGTGCATGATGCCCAGTTAATAATAGAGATAATGGAGGAAGGCAGGAAAAGAGAGCCATTTCAATTGCCAGCAAAGCTCACTGGTTTTATTTACTTCAGATAAATAAAGTAATTATGTAAAGAAAAAAACATTTT
The DNA here is from genome assembly GCA_015107715.1 of Tylochromis polylepis. Taxonomy (NCBI): domain Eukaryota; kingdom Metazoa; phylum Chordata; class Actinopteri; order Cichliformes; family Cichlidae; genus Tylochromis; species Tylochromis polylepis. Next base: position 14,650 of record VVHJ01056998.1, on the reverse strand, counting down.
GAGAGGAAGAAAGTAATGACAGTCTAGGAACATGAATGGAGAACAAAGGAAAGCAAAATGGAAGCATTGTAGGACAAAGGAACGATAAAATGACCAACTGATTGTGAGCAAGAAAGGAAAGCTGAAATACAGCGACTATGGAAAGGATTTTCTTTTTAAATGCGTTATCCTGCTCTTATCACTTTGTGATAAGTACAATCAAAATAGTTTTTTACTGTCTAACGCCTGGGGGAAAAAATCTGAAGGACATTAGATAAGTCTCCAGGGATAATAAAGTTCCTCAAAAATCCGTTTACGCAAAAAAAAAAATAAAATAAAATAAAAAAAATGAAAGCATTTCTTTAAGACATCAGCCACTCGTACTGCATTTTATTTATTTTTTTAACTCATTAATCACTCTTAGTGCTTTTTAACTACCCCCTCAGCCTCATTTATATTGTCTCCTTTCCTCTTATGACTATCCTCTGTCTTAAATTATACAATAATTTGTTTAAATATCATCGCTTCCCTATCTTCTTCTTTGTTTCATAGTTTCCTCTTTTACCTCACTACTTCTGTCTTTGTGTATTAAGTCTCTGCTTGTGCTTTCCCCTCCTCCATTCTCCCTCCTCTCTTAATTCAATTCAATTTTCAATTCAATTTTATTTATACAGTGCCAAATCACAACAACAGTCACCTCAAGGCACTTTATATTGTAAGGTAGACCCTACAATAATAGATACAGAGAAAACCCCAAAAATCATATAACCCCCTATGAGCAAGCACTTTGGCGACAGTGGGAAGGAAAAACTCCCTTCTAACAGGAAGAAACCTCCGGCAGAACCAGGCTCAGGGAGGGGCGGCCATCTGCTGCGACCGGTTGGGGTGAGAGAAGGAAGACAGGATAAAAGACATGCTGTGGAAGAGACAAACAGTAATCTGCTCGTATCTCTCCAAACACTGGTTGTTTCTTTCTCTGCTCTTACTTTTCCTTCTTGCTTCCTTTTCATTTACATGTTCTCTGCCCCTTTTTATATTCCCTTCCTCCCTCATACGCAAGGTTTCTCCCAGTCAAAAGATCCACAACTTTTTTTCATTACCTGCACTACAAAAAAGGCTGACATTTACACAAGTGCCAATCACAGTGGACACATTTTTGTATGTTTCCGGTGAATCAGAAAATGGAACCAAACACATTGTGTACACACACACACACACACACACACACACACACACACACACACACACACACACACACACACACACAAGATTGCTAAAGGCTATATAGAGTATATACTTTTTTTTTTAACCTAAATCAATCAGTTCTACACTGCCACTGCTGGTGAGTTCACAAGGTTGCTGAAAAACAAAGTTCCATGAATGATGTGGAAAAGTGAAGCGACAGGTGATACCTTCTATAGACTGATATGTTATTTTTCTCATTTTCCTCATCTAAAGAACACCAGTGTAAAGGTAAGCATAAGCTATCTGATTTTAAACTCTTATAACCATCTAATGAAAGAAGTGTTTATGTTGGATTAGAAACTAATATATCAAGATTCTTCCAATATCCCAAGGCCCAGAAGACGAATGGGTAACCAGAAAAATAGTATAACACACATAAGGTCTTAAACTTCCAAATTTGATCATTGTTGCGCTTGCATTATTGCAGTATCATAGTACTATCATTCATCATGCTACTCGGAGTTGTCCAAGTTGTATATCTTTTTTTTCCCCATTTGTCACTGCACAGGTACCAAACTAGTTTCTGTACCTTGCAGATCAATAAAAATAAAAACTGAAAAGCCATTTATCCAGTGACAAATTTAAACGTCATTATTGAAAAAGAAATATTGCTCCAATTACTGCAACACATTACAAATCAAGTGTAGTATACAGCCAGCGCATTGTGATAGCAGTGTTTGTATTTTGGCCTTACAGAAATGTTTAATGACCAGTCTGCAAACATACCAGTTAATTTATTTATAGAAAAAAGAAAATAAATCTTTTCTGAGGTCAGTGATTTCACATAAAATTCTCTCAAGGGGCATTCGCAGGCAACTGCTGTTGTGATTTGGTGCCATATAAATAAAATTAATTGAACTGAAAAGGGATGAAAACATAAAAATTATTCTCGCTGGTACAGAGGGGGAAAAAACAAAACAAGCATTGGTAGCTTGGTGATCAAAGCTTGATATTTGATAACCAAAATCAAATCTGTTGATCACACCGTGATGATATGGCCAAATTTGCAGAAATTCCTTTAAGAAATATTGTTTTTGTAGCTGTAGTCTACCTGTCATTCCACCAGCAGATACATGAACACCAGACTTTAATTGGACTGCAGCACATTTAGTACTTGCTTACAAGTCTGCTTGAAGTGAGTGACGATCATGAAAACGCGATACAATGATTGCCAAAAACAGAGACCGGTTCACAGGTCAGCAGCAGCTCTCCATGGCTGTGCATGTGTCAGCAATGCCAACTCTGCACTTATTGCATAAATAGGGGGACCCAAGTTAATGGTAAATGCACAACAGGTGTGCCAATCAACTTGCCTGGCACTGCTCCCTGAATCACTCTTTTTCACCTCTCCTCCTGCCTCCTGTTATACACCGATAACTGGCTCTACTGACATAGAATCTCTCTTTAAACATCTACATTCCTATGTATGCATGAAATAGTAATGACAGTAGTGCTTTTCCAGTGTTGGAAGTGCAGCGAAGATAAACCTGAAAGCTACTGAAGCCTGTAATAAAAGCTACTTTTGGCTGCTCCTTCATTCACAAGGGTTCGCAACAGCGAGTAGCTCTGCATGTTTGATTTGGCATATTTACTCTTCCTGATGCAACCCCAGAGGGATTTGTATCTCCTCCCAGGAGCGAACTGGGGGGTATCAATAAAGTGGTACATCCATTTTATTGTAGCTAATTAATCATCTGCTACACAGAAATTTGGCAGAAGCGATTGTGTAACTGTTGTGTGACTCTGGAATCAAGAGTCTGTTCTCACAGAATGTAGTGAAGCGTGGAGTGAATCATAAAAAAATAGAAATTTTTGCTCTTACAAAAGATGTGAAAAGGGTGAAAAGTGTTTTTTGCCATTACATTTGGATAAAAGCAAGAAATCTTAAATAGCATGACATTATAATAGCAAAGGTGAGGTGATATCAGAGATGCAATGTATTTTACACAAACCGTAATTCTGCCTCTGAGCTGGCAAAAGCAGTGAAAAAACAGGCATATAAATTTTTTGGGGTTGTTCAGTCTTCCCACTCTGAATGCAATACAAGGCAGTTACTCTAGTTTGTCTGTGCTTTTACAGTGTAGGTGCTATGGGTATTGCTAGTCATATTCACAGCTTGTCTAAGTACATGTCATAGTAGGAGCAACCACATGTTCAAAGCATCTGAAATACAGAGTTAACAGTCATGTGATGCTTGTTCACGGTTAAAATAGCTTTATTTTCTTGTTATAGTTCTCTTGTGTGAAATTATCCCCTCGCTTTTATATTTATTTTATATTCCATATTTTCATTCACCAGCGTGGCAGAGAAAGCCCTCCATTGTTAATTCCAATGACTTCTTCAATTTTGTTCATTCCATTACCACTCACAATGGACAATTTTTGATAAACAGCATTAATAAAGTCCAGGAGGCTGGGCCCTGATTTGGCATTTATGTGTCTCAGAGAAGAAGAAATGATTTAAGATTAGTTTTGCTTGAGGAGAGGTTAGGCTGAGGGTAGTTTTTCCACTATTAATCACTTAATTCGGTTTCACTCATGCTCACCTCACTTGTCAATAAAAACTTCCATTAGAAAAAGTGGAAATAAACTGTTGCTGTTAAATGACTAGGCTTGAATTTGTGAGTGAGAAGAGAATCCACATCATCATCTTATTATTGCTTTTATTGACAGTCAGGGGCTTTAACCTAGTCTATTTTTTCCATTAAACGTACATGTATTTAAATTCAGTTTGTATATGAACTGAACATTTGAAAATATTCTGAACTGTGACTGATAACTTTGCTGATTACAAAAGTAGAGAACTCAAGGCCAATATATAGTAAATAGCATAAAATGATATTTGGCTTAGCTTGACAGATTTGCATTAAATAAGTCCCATTTATATGAAAAGCCTCCTTTTGTTAAATACTTCAGGGCTATTTTCATAATATCCAACGATAATCACGACAGTGGGCAAAGAAAACTGCCTGCAGCTGAAAATTGCTGCTCGGTAGAAAAAAGCATTTCATAACATTTCAGCTTTGGCAAAGGGAAGGCTTTAAAACTACAAAGTAGTTTTCAAGTCTCACAACAACACTAGAGTCATGACCAGCACTTTCCCAAGCTGCTGTTGAGCATCATTACATAACAGGAGCTATTTCATATATGGGTCCTTGCCTCTCAAATATGTACTTATGTATTTTTCCAAATGGATTTCTTCACAGGCAATTGATGGAGAAGGCCTCATGCTTTCATCTAATGGTTCATATTAGACATAGAACAAATGACCACTTATAAGGGAAAAAAAAGTAAAGTGAAGAAGAAAGGCATATGAAAGAGAAATAGTTCTTTGTGTAAGAACTGCAGTGTTTCCCGAGTGACATTTTCAGATAATTAGATTTTACTGGAGATGCTTTTGTGGCAGTAGCCTATATTGCGCCGTTCAGACCAAAGACATGATAATTTAGTTTGCTATTAACAGCATATTGGTACAGTATATCCTCATTACCTTAGTGTCATGAGGTCCGGACTCGTCCTCAGATTCCCATGCTGTTTTAACGTTTAGCTTATTTTGAAGATGTACAACCAGCCACATAACAGTTTTGCACTTGCTTTCTCTCTCTCTATAAAAAAACTCTAAGAATGCTTTGTACACTCAGTGCTGTGAATCAAACAACTGGCACATACACACAGAATTTATAGAGGCCATAAACAGGGTATAAAGAGTTTCACTTTAGTGACTGATGATCAGTTCCTTGAGGACAGCCTTGGTAACATAATGTTTTCTAAATGAAACATCTTCCTTTACCAGCTTATTTTTAATATAACATCAACATCACCATTTTCTTGTACTTTTTTTTTTTTTTTAGCTCCGATAATAGTCTCATCATAGCACAATCATCATTTAAAACTTTAAAAATGTTAATTTTTTCCTTCCCTATGCAACAAATTCCCCACACAGTATTAGAAATTTTTCTCAGTGAACTTGTTTTGTGTACCACACTGTAAAACCTATTAGTAAGTATTTTAACATGGAAGAATAAAAGGATTGGCTTGTTTTTGAAACATGTCTAAAGTGGCTATTTGAACAACTGTACTTTTGGGCAGTGCAATAACAGGGCTACATAAAAAAAAAAAATTAAAAAAAAATCATTAAGAGCAGATTTTCAAAAAAGAGCTAAAGAAACCGTTAGTTATTTAATATATTTCTTTCTTTTTTTTTTACAATGTAACTTGCAGTCTGTATATGGTTTGAAGTATAAGAAGGTAGAACATAGAAGAATATACAGTAAAATTAGGGGAATAGATCCCCTAAATAGATTTCCTCTTTAGATACCAGTTTTTGGTTTTTTTTTTCATTTCAGTAGCCTCTTCCACTGTCTGCATTCACACATTATGTCCATCTAAACATGAGGCAAGAAGCCACATTCTCATTTAGGGTCATGAAAATTACTCAGAGGTGCTGTTAGGCACAGTGTGAAAGGCAGTTATGCAGTACCATTCAAGTACTTAATGGGATTCAACGTGGTCTTAAATATATCTCTGCCAATCAGGACTAAGGACCAGAAGAGAGTGTTTTATAATCCTCACCAGCATCCGCACAGGTTGTGAGACACTGCTGTCCTCGATGCCTCTCTGGTGCTGAGCTGACAAATTTCTTTTGGACCTGAGAACTAGACTGCAGGTGGAGAGGGGGGAAAAAAAATCACAGAGGGCTAGTTGTCTGCCTTAGTGCCCCAATGTCAGTTTGAGCTAAACCTTAGCAAACAGCAGACAACAGAAGTGCAAAGTACACTAAGTTATTGAATTCATTGCTGAATACTGCCACACAAGAACCTGATTACCATACTGAGCAAATGGATTCCTAACAGCCAGCTATATAGTCTTGTTTTTTTGTTTGTTTATTTTTTCGCAGTACTTTGTGTATGATAAACATGTGCTTAATAATTTGAATTCTGGATTTTCCTTTTAAGGAGTGGCTACCACAGACATGGACTTTAGTGAGGAATTTCTGTCAGGTTACCCAGCGTTCAGTTTTGCTTTATGTTTTACTTACTTCGCTTACTTTACTCTACACTCTACTGTACTCTACACGTGACTGTTGAAATGTGTGAAATTAAATCCTACTTGGATATGTGACAAACTCTTCATCCCACACACAGTCGGTTTAGTCGGTTTTTGCAAAGGAAAACTCCCCACTCAAAAAGAAAATGAAAACAGACGAAGGTAAGACATATGAAAATTCATTATAAATCAGTATATCTATATTAACTGTACAAATAAATACCCCCACAAATCATTATTATGCAAATGTAAGTCTTTTATATGTAACCGTATCTCTGAAAATTATTTTTGTATAGAGTTAATTTGCAGCAACTTTGTGACCTGATGATGCTTTCTATTCATGAAATGAAGAAATGACTTATGTTATATTACTACTTATTTGGCACCAGCCAGAAATAATAATCAACAACAGACATATCATTAAGATGTTCACAGAGAATACTGTCACTTGTGATGACTATAGCATTATGAACATAGTTCTATCAGGGATTTTTTGGTTAAAACTGGAGTGTTATTCCATCTACAGTAATTTCTATTTGGCAACATGTTCAGCAACAGCCCCATCAGAGAACAGAGCAGGTGTCAATGTCAAGAGACATCACATTGATTAAGCCACTGAAAAAGCATGAATAGCATGAAATGGAGAACCTGGGGTGCAGCTAGGCTTGCAAAGCAGCTTGCAGAGGCAGCAGCATCTCTATGTAGGCTGAAGCAGCATAAATGACGCAACCTAAGATCAACTGATCTACCCAAATTGCTGGCTGCGCTTAACTCTGCAGCATGGCAGAATTAATGCTGTGCTCACTTGGCGGTGATGTCAAGATATGACTACCACTGGGTCAAGGTAAGTGAAAAATTGTGGTTGTGGTGTAAGTTACTCATGACAAACATTTACATTTAACCAAAAAAAAAAAAAAAACCCAATGCCTTCCATAGCCTTCACCAACAGCTTTGTATACTTGTCATCTGGTCTTACAATGTATTCTCATCCCAAAGCAATAAATAAATAATACTATATACATCCTGGAAGTAAGCACAAGAAGTTATTTGGGTTTTCTATCATGATGGCAATATTGAAGATGCTGGAGGGCTGATGGTTGGTGATGGTTGGAAGTCAGAAGTTTGTCTGTCAGAACTACTTGTTTGTTTTGGATTCATTCATTCATTTGTTTTTACCTAAAACGTTACTTTAAACATTTTTTTTTACATGTTTTAGGAAAAGATAATGGTTTGAGTAAAAAATTATGCCTACTCACTGCATTAAAATTCTTCATTTGTGACAATGATAAGAGTGCGAGACCACCGTATAAACCCGGTATGGCATGGCACAGACAACAAAGACTCACCATATGCTTAATTTGAGGCTTTGACAAAATAGAAGTATTTGACAGGCTGGAAATAAGAAAGTCTGCACTCTAAGCAAGCCAAAGTCCATTTAAAATATACTCAGCTAAAGTGGAAAAATATTCTGTGTTCAGATTAATCAAAATGTGCAATTCTTTTTCAAAAATATTCAGACTAAAGAAGAGAGGGATCACAGGGCTTGTTATTGGTGCTCAATTCAAAAGCCCACATCATCTGGAAAGGTACTATCAATACTGAAAGCAGTTATCAGAATTCTACATGCTTCCATCCAGATGATGTCTTTTTCAGGGAAGGTCTGAAGAAGTTCATTGAGAGAATACTGGCAGCAGCATGGCTTCATTGAAGAAAAGTCGGGGTCCTGAACATTTCACCAGTTGAAAACATCTGGCTGAGATGTGTTGTTGCCACTAAATTGAAAATGAGCAAATATAAAATAAAATAGTACATTCCTCTGCATGATGGCGTGGTGGTTAGCACTCACAGCAAGGAGGTCCTGAGGTTGACCCCACCATCTGGGTGGGGCCTTTCTGTGTGGAGTTTGCATGTTCTCCCTATGGGTACTCCACCTTCCTCCCACAGTCCACAGACATGCGGTTAGGAGGGGTTAAGTTAACTGGTGATTCTAAATTATCCCTCTGTGTTAGTCTGTACTCTGCGACAGACAGGCGATGTGTCCAGGGTGTACTCTGCCTCTCACCCTGTGGTAGCTGGGATAGACAACCCTGATAAGGGTAAGTGGAAGAGGATCTATGGATGGATAACACATTTTCTCAGGTTAAATATTTTTAAAAAAAAAGACGTTCTCCATGTTTTATTGTGAATAAAATATGGGTTTAAAAGACTTGCAAATCACTGCATTGTAGTTTTCTTTACATGTTACACAGCATCTCAGCTGGGTTTTTTTTTGTTGTTTTTTATTAAACTGGGGTTGTAATACAGCATGTAGGGAGGTTATCTTTTGCAGAGGTTATTTCTTTTCTACTGTGGCAGCTTGATATCTTGCTGACTCTCTATTCATCACTGTGGGAAATTGCACATTTATTATACATTTTCAATAGCTGGCAGTTTACCACACAGACAAAAAAAGTACTTTGTTGTACTGTGTTAATGCCATGCAGTGCTGTAAGCAGGTAGTCTAGGCTCAAACCCTATTTCTTGTTGTGGCGAGTCTCTTTACAGCCATTTAAAGGTCATCAATGTATTTATCTGCATTTGCGGTCTCTAATTGGAGCGATGTTGTGCCCCATCAAACCATAATTATTCATGGTGGACTTCTTGGTAAAAATTTGTGCCTGTTAGAACAAAGCCACAGAGACCTCTGTGTTCAAGTGCACATAAAACCTCTTGCTCAGCTAATAACTCCCACAAGGACTGCTTGCTCTAAAAGGAACTGTACACATTAAATTACAGCATTGGTAGATTTGACAGCACAACTTAAAGTGATGAGATGTTGATGAGACTGAATTTTATACCAATTTTCCATGAATTCAACATTTTCTTTTAAAAGTCCTAATTTATATGTAAACACTAATTGTCCTATCTTAATATTGGTCTTACACTAGATAATAAGGGGGGAACATATGTCTTTTCCAGATTTTGAGAAAGTATTTTTCAAAATTAAACCTTACACACTAGATTTGATTAAATAATTTCAAAAATAAAAGAACCACAAGGGGAACATGGACATGAAAAAGTAAAATCGCACCAATTCACTTACAGAAATCATGATGGCTCTAGAATCTTCAGCATTCCTAAAGTAAATTCAGTATTTTGAAGATACCATAGTGATTATGATAATAAAGTATTCTTCTTGCTACCACCCCAGTTCCAAGTTTAGATCCCTAACACATCGGGAAGCATAATCTCTGTATTTAAACGGTGGCTGTCTCCTTTTGTTCTTGAAATCCTTTTAATATTACCAAGATGTAAATGCAGTCAAATCCTTTTAATAGTGTATGTACATCAGCTTCAGTCTTGTTTATCGTGTATAAACAGCATTCTGAGCCTCAGGGGCACCAACAAACCATTATGTGGTGCAGGCTGTGTTGCTATGCTGTACATGTCTCCCCTTCAAAGCTCCATAATTTTTTTTTCTGAATGTATTAAAAGTGACGTGAAGTCTTGCCATAGGAATTTATTAAATGTGTCATTCTACTAATATTCTAACTGGAAAAGAGCCCATCAGATGAAGTGGACTTGGCTGCGGTTTGTCTCGCTCTCTCCCCTTTTGTCTGGTCCTCTCTCTCGTTCTCATTCACCTTTCTCGCTTCCTCCATTGTCCCGCCACAAAACTCCTCCCTCTCTTTTTGGAGTATTGCTGGAGAGCTGTCCTACTTTTTAAAGCCAGAGAATAAAAGAGATTGGGGGGGGGAGTGCAGCACAAAAATAATT
>VVHJ01056981.1:0-17407 GCA_015107715.1 Tylochromis polylepis | reverse complement strand
ACGTAGCCTTAGCACAGGCCACCAGTGCTACCCCTCAGCTTCCTAGTGGACACACTTATGGTATCAATTTCAAAATCCTACAATGCTTTGTTCTCAAGTTATCTCATTCACAACTTGGGTGTCCATGTCGCCTAGCGGGGTGACGACAGTATCCCATCCCCTTTTATGGCCGATAAGTAAAAAACTATTTAAACAGTGTAGGTCCACCAAATTTAACACCTCTAACGTTCAACTCATGACTGACTTATATAGTCCATGTAAAATCTAAAACAACAAATAACAGATTTATGTAATGCTGTGTATTTTTCATTTGGTCCAGTACTTGCTATTTGCCCAGGAAGTGCAGCTAGGCAACAAATGGCCAAATTTACAAACACATTACAGTAGCACAAACTGGGTTTGGCATTAAAAAAATACTGTGTCACTCTTTGTGACAAGATTGCATGTAAGAGGTTGGAACTTGTCATTTGAATATGCTCAATAAGTGTTTCAAGGGATTTTTTCTCTTGATATAAAATACAGGGAGGAGAATATTTAAATCAAGCATGCAAATTGATTAACTAATGTTTGTGACATGCAATTTACTGCTAATTGCATGTAGAAGAAAAGCAGGTCTTATTTTTTGTGCTTGATATTAAAATGTACTGACTGCAGCTGTGTTTAGAAAACAGCACAACTTTTGTAAATAACCTGTAAAGCTATGCGCGCTATTTGAGGATTGTGCTTACACTCTATTTTTCCCCACTTAGTATATCTGACCGTAACAATTCAATACATTAGTGAGTTTTTAAAGCTTTATTTTTCAGGACATCAGTTTTTTGTTTGTTAGCTGCTTTGTTTTTTTTTTTTGGCAAGTTAAGCCAACCAGCTTAGCTCCAGCCTCACAACATCCAAACACAAGTTTAACCCAACTCAGAGCAAAAAAGGGGGACTACTTTCTTGCAGTTTGGTTGTTCAGTATATCGATCACTTTAATAATTAGAAATCCTTTCAATTGTCTTTTTCCTCTTAAAATTCTACGACTCAGTACAGCTTTTTCTTTTCAGTGAAGATTTAAAAAAAATAGGAGCTGGAATATACTGAACTTAATTTTTTTTTTATTAAAGTTATTTCAATAGGGTATTGCAATGATTCGTCAAACTATGTGTGCTGACAGGTTTTCATACAAAAATGGTTCCAACTTAATAAAAGTGCTGTGCTTAAATCTGTATCTTACAGATTTACACACAGACACCAGCGCTCCCGTAAGACTTCTTCCTAAGGAGCATCAAATTTGTCAAATTAGGCAGGACTCACATCTTGTACATCATGTTAGATAACTCAACTCAGCTGCTCTGAACTTACAGTATCTGCCAGAGGTGAGGCTGTCAACTGACGCTTTTTTTTCCCTTCTTTTTTTATTTGAATGGTAGAATTTAGCCATAAACACAGCCTGTGCATGAAGGACAACCGTTTCCCAGTAGTTGGGAGATTGCAGCTGCTGTCCCTCTCAGCAGTGCAGATGGCTCGCTGCAGCTTGTCCTTGGAGTGGGGAGCTGCTGAAATGTTACAGATGTGGGTCAAATAGCATTTGGCAGTCGTTTTTAGACTCTACTTCTTCCTGCTTGCAAGAACCAGATGGCTGCTGTTCATCATATGCAGCAAGCCGCTTTAGTCATTTAAAAATTTCTTCAAGGCAAAAATGGTCTCATTGGTTGAGTTTAAACCCCATCAGGAACAACCAGTTTGAAGAGATTTGTTTTCAGATTTCAAAGCTAAAACTGTGGTGAGTGGTTTCAGGGTGTGGCCAGCACATTTGTATTGGTATAAATTAGAAGGGTAATCCATTCAGTGCTCATTTTACTAGCTGGCTGGGAAAAATCGAACTCTTTCTTTTTCCTTCTCTGTAACCTTAATCCATGTGTTTCTGCTTGTCTGTTTCCATGGTTACGGCAGGAACAGCTAGTAAGAGGAAGCATCATGTTAAAGATTGGCCAAAATGTAAATAAACAGGTTATAGGCTGAAAACCCTCAGGCATTGTCACCTTTAGTCACGTTTCTTCACATTTCCACATCACATGTGCCATGTCAGACAACTCTTGACCACTGCTCACAGGTGTTACTTTCACCCAATGAGCACATTTCAATGCCTGGCACCTTTCTCGAACACATCATTTGGCAGTAGATGAGAAACTAAGCATCTGAAGGTAGGAACATTTTCAAAGAGTTAAAACGAAATCATGACAATCTTATTTTCCTCTGGACTCTGGACTTTATTTAAGCTCAGCTCCAAGGATAGGTTTTAGGATTGTTGCTAGGAATATAGATTCAGAATAAAGGCTGATGATGAAGGGCTATGTTCTATAAGCAAAAGAAGAGGTACCACAGACTTACGTCAGCAATATATTTTTAAAACACTTGACTTGTTAGGAAAGATATACATGGGTTTGGCTTTGGGCACAGGTGTCTTGATGTGATTAAAAGCAGAAGTGCAAATGTATTTTTTAAATAATTTTTGAAAAAATAGGACCTAGAGGTGTGCACACGTGTGTTTTTCCTAGTTCTCAAGTTACATAATTGTTCTCATCCAGACAGAGGAAAACTTGAAATGGAGAGAGCTGAGGTGTGCCCTGACATTTGGCTCAAATGCTAAGTAAATAAATCCATTATCTAGCAAATTGACTTGACTCATTCCATTAAGACTCGGTTTAGAGAGCTTTTTTATCTATATCGCTTAATTCCTTTAGCTCTGTTTTTGTTTTCTGATGCTCCTGTTTGACATTTTTTGATCTTCAAGATTTTTTTTTTGCGTGTTTGTGTATGTGTCATGGAGTTTTACTGTTTTGCCAGTTAGTGGTGTGGTGCTGTGTGGTGCTGAGAAGCGCTGGAAAAGAAAGACCAAAGAGGTTTTTTCTCCATTGGAGCTGCAGCTGTCACATACACAAAGATTAGGTGGTGCTGTGAGATTTTTAGATTTAATACTACATGCTTATTACATGTTGTGTAATAGTGGGTTCCTATTAAGAAATGTCCATACCAAACATAGCTTTGTGGGGGTTTTTTTTACAGGCGAGTTAAAAGACTCTAAGCTTATTGATTTGTGTATCAGTGTGTGCCCTTTAAATTTGTTTATGTTATAGTTTTTATAAAGTTATGAAAACAGACTCTCTACCTCCCTTCACTCTAATTAGAAATAATTTGCTGAAAAGAGACAAAACACACAGCTGACTGATAACATTAGTGCATTAAAAAATTATATTAGACATTCAGTAGCATTTAAGAGAATTCTTTTTGCTACAGTAAACACATAGAGAGAATATGATGTCGTGACAGCCATAATCAACACATACTTGGAGTCAAACACCAAAATTGTTACTTCAGTCCTCCTCTGACAGTATCATCTTCCCAGATGGTTCAGTCCAGTACCATCTGGAAAGATGTCCTTGGAAACTGTTTGTAAAAAGGGCATACGGTTTCAAAATAACACACCACACATGATCAGATGAACCATCTGTCTGTAACCCTTTGTAATAACCATTGCTAATAAACTGCAAAATGAGTACTAAACGTTAGTAAATAGTTATTCTACGAATAAAAAGCAGTGGGAAGATTAACAATCTGTTTTATTCCAATAACAATTGATAATGTTTACATTCTGATGACATCTGCATGTATATGATTTTATCTTTATTATCTTTATTATATTTTAGTTTGTATTTTTTGATTGTTTTGTAATAAAGAATTTATTACTAATCTCACAGTCAGTCCTGAATCCCAGCTTCTGGATTCAAAGCCACTGGGATCTGAAAGATACCCACAAAGTTTTGATTAGTGTTGGTAATGCATGTGTTACAGCAATTCTGAGAACAGCCTTACTGCTACTGTATTTTAACCCAATCTGCTATCATTTCCTAGACCTAACAAAGTAGTTTTGTGCCTGAAATTAACCAAACAACTGACCACAGTAAAGGTACAGTAAATAATAAGGTAAACTAAACATTAACCTTGGCTTCCAAGTTTACAGTAGGGTAATTTACACTGTAGCCACCCCACCTGAATTAATTGACTATTATTTTTTTTATTACAAGTAGTTATTAAACATGTCACTAAAAGTTGCAGGCTGAAGTACGTACTATAAAAGGTAGCAAGCACTCAGTGTAGCTAGCTACGCTGTGAGCATATTGTTACCAGGCAAATGATTATCTATCTAATAGACTAGCAGATTTGTTCATGTAAATGGAGATTCTTCTCAACACACTAAGGTTAATTATGGAGTTCCACAGGGTTCTGCGCTAGAACCAGTTTACAGTTTATGCAGATGATAGCCAACTTTATCTGTCTGTGAAGCCAGATAACACACACCAATAACTTAAACTACAAGAATCTCTTCAACACATAAACACCTGGATGACATTTACTTTAATGCTTCTAAATTCATTATTTATGAATACTTGGTCCTAAAAATCTTAGAAACATGGTGTCTAACCAGATACTTACTCTGGATAGCATTACCCTGGCCTCCAGTAACACTGAGGTTGATCTGAGAGTCATTTTTGACCAGGATATTTCCTTCAGTGTGCATATTAATCAATTATGTTGCAGTGCTTTATTTAAAGATCTCTAAAATTAGAAACATCCTGCCTCAGAGTTATGCTGGAAAACTAGTTCATGCATTTATTCATTCTAGGCTGGACTATTGTCATTCATTATTATCAGGTTGTCCAAAAATAAAACTCCCTGGAAAGCCTTCAGTTGATCCAAAACACAGCAGCAAGAACACAGACGGGGACTAGAAAGAGAGCATATTTCTCCCATATTGACTTCTCTTCGTTAACTCAGTGTTAAATCCAGTATTGAATTTAAAATCCCTCTCCTTACATACAAGGTCTTGAATAATCAGGCCCCATCTTATCTTAAAGACCTCGTGTTACGATATCACCACAATAGAGCACTTCACTCTCAGGCTGCTGACTTACTTATTTAAAAGTAGAATGGGAGCCAGAGTCTTTAGGTTTCAGGCCTCTCTTCCGTGGATCCAGCTCCCAGTTTGGATTTGGAAGAGAGAAACCCTCTCTACTTTTAAGATTAAGCTCCAAACTTTTCTTTTTTGATCATGTTTATATTTAGGGCTGGATCAGGTGACCCTGAATCGTCCCTTAGTTTTTCTGCAATAAATTTAGGCCGCTGGGGGCTTCACATAATGCACTGAAAATTTCTCCTTTTCTGACCTCTTTTCACTCAGCATGTGTTTATACATAACTCTGCATTTAATCACAAATTATTGTTAATCTCTGGTTCTCTTCCACAGTGTGTCTTTTGTCCTGTCTTCCTCCCCTCACCCCCAACCAGTAACAGCAGATAGCCACTCCTTCCTGAACCTGGTTATGGTGGAGGTTTCTTCCTGTTAAAAGGGAGTTTTTCCTTCCCACTGTCGCCAAGTACTTACTCATAGGGGGTCATCTGATTGTTGGGGCTTTCTTTGTATTATTGTAGGGTATTTAACTTACAATATAAAGTTGCCTTGAGTTCCCTCAAGGCAACTGTATATTGTTCTTGTGATTTGGCGCTATATAAATAAATATGAATTGAACTGATTAGATTCCATTCCTCTAATGTCACACGTAAAAAACAACCTCATTGGCCACTGGTTCTTGATAGAATTTTGTTTCACGAGAACTACTATTTGGCTACAAGCATATACTTACAGGATAGATTCTCTTGTGAGCTTGTTAATCTTCCAAGATATACGTCAAGAGATAAAGTGTTCTTTTCTGATGATTACATTTTGTTTTCTAATCAATATGCTTTGCTCTAAAGTGGAGAAAGAAAAAGCAAAAGAAACCTCTGCAAAGTCTGCCCGTTGACACGCTTCACTCAATCTGTAATGCCAAAAGGGTGTTTTGAGATTCTACCAACAAGGACTACGTGGCCTAGTTATGATTACCACTAAGGGGCTGACACCACAGGGCTGACACAAATACTCCTCTTGTCACCTCGTATTTACATGAGTTCCATTATGACGAGTGTGGCTATATATTACACTAACAATAAGAGATAAGCTGAAATATAAGAATAGCAATCTATCTATCAAAGGACACTTTTCACTATTGTATTTGTTCGTTTTTTTTTTAAAGCAGACTCATGTAGTTTTAAAATGATAGGGGCACAGGAACTATCAAATCAACCCATCGAAAGTTTTCTACTCTAACCTTTAAACAAAAGCATGAATGGTTTCCATATTACATCTGGACTAGACAATTAATTGAAATTTCCATCCACCCATTCTCTACCGCTTATCCTTTGCAGGGTCGCGGGGGGGCTGGAGCCTATCCCAGCTGTCTTAGGGCGAGAGACAGCGTACACCCTGGACAGGTCGCCAGTCTGTCGCAGGGCTAACACATACAGACAGACAACCATTCGCACTCACATTCACACCTATGGGCACGGTGGTTAGTTGAAATTTGAACAACTAATAACTGAGATTCTATTTATTAAAATTGGTTACGTTTTTGAAAACTGTCGTGACAGTATGCATTTAAAATGCAACTTTGCTGGAAATATATTCGGTTTATTTTTATGTTGTTTCACTGACATAAATTGCTCATTCGAACCCAAGCTAAAGGTAATGTTAGCTGTAGAGCTTTACACACAGTAACAATGAAACAGAGAGGTCATGCATGAAATGATCTGTAATCACCGTGGATGACATGAGCAGTTTTAGTGCAGCATGGAGTATGGAGTGATGGATTACAGTGTGTGCATACTACTCTGTAATTGACTTTTACTGGGTGACCTATAACTGAACTTAACTGTTGATCTTCAGTGGTTTCTGGACTTCTTTATAATTTTAAACATCATTTAAAATGATTATTAATGCAAACTTTTCTTGCAGCTTATACTAATAGGGAAATTACAAAATGAGAATAATTGTAATAATTAAAAATAACACACACACACACACACACACACACACACACATACACACTGGCTTAAAATAAGAAACATTTCAAGTTTTGGTGACCTTCCAATCCACCCTGACCACCTCCCTACACATGCTTTGTTTCTCCTGTAATTGCTGCTCCAGCCACTCGAGGGCACTGTGACAATTAAATCATCAAATGTTACCTTGAGCAAATAGCTAAAAAATATTGTGGATTATTTTTAGGTAAAACACACAATCAGTTATTTAAAAGCACATTTATTTTCAAGGTCAGATGAAGATGAGGCTCCTTGGAAATGCATGTGACAGCCCATGGAGGCCTGCCATATTCTCACTGCAGTGCTCCTTGGATACTGAACATATGGGAGTTGAATGGTCAGCTGGGATATGCGCACTTGCATGTACACATGAGAGTGTTTGCTGGGGCTGACAATGCGTGAGGCATTTGTCATGCCAGCCAGGCCAAGCAGGCATAAAAGCCCTTTCTTCTTAATCAAGGCCCACAGGATAACTCGGTAATACAGATGGGGCCTGTCATGCTCTTCTAAAAAGCAACACAAGGAGAAGGATGAGCAACATGAAGTGGAAGAAGAAATCATCTGGCCTCTGTGGATCACGTTTCTCTATTAAGAGCAGAAAACTGGGCTGGTAGATAGGTAGCTGATGTACTTTCTTTCCATATTAATAAGAACACGGTTCTTCTGAACTTTATTTTTCTCTTTGGGGGATTAAAGAGGGCAAAGAAGCTCTGACTATAGAAAAAAGAACAGCGTCATGATTATAAATGCACCATCACACATGAATCTGTCATGCGTGATTTGGTCGTACGTCAGGTCAGCTCATCTTTTGCCAGGCTGTGCTTGTTCAAAGACTCCCTCTCACTTTCAAAGGGAGGAAAAATAAATGATTGAAGGGAGGGCTGGAAGCACTGTTATGTAGCTCTTTCATTTTTGCAGCGGTAAAGAATTCTATACATGTCTCAAGCATATCTTATGGAGAGTCTCTGCCATGATCAGCCACTGTGATGTAAATTAAGGACAATTCCCTTGAGATTGTCACACTTCCTTAGCTAGAATAGATCAGCTTCCCACCCAATGCTCCCCTTCCCCCATTTCCTCTGTAAATGGATCTCACAGGAGGGACAGTGATGCTCGCTAACACCTAGATTACCTCCAGGTGCTTCTCCCTCACAGTCCAAAGACATGCAGATCACTCAGGCTGCAGGGTACAGTACATGGCAATAGGTTTAAACGTTATTTATTTCTATTTTTGTCTGCTGGTGGGACACTGGCAGCATCTCCTGAAGGGGTTTCCCACTATATGCTTGAATACGCTCTTGTTACTCTGAATTAACAATGAATACATTGTGGTTATGTATTGTCTTGTACACCTTCAGTGCCAGCTTCCTCCAAATGGACAATAAAGATTTGATTCTAAGCCTGAACTTGGGCTTGATGCCCAGTAAAGGTGCCAAATAAAATTCAAAAGAAGCCCCTTGGGGACTTGAAAATGATTAAAAGCAAAAATGAACATAAATACTTCTCTTCGAAGCACAAGTATCTATATGGCCAAAATATTGTCTTCCACCAAAGAGATAATTCCGTCTAGCACTGCTTCCTGTTACTTTATACTGAACCCAGGAGCTGTAAATGTGTGGTAAGCCAGTGAGGCATGGTACCTTATTGACTTATTGTGTACAGAGCACGCTGTGACTTTTACAGAAAAGAGAGCAGAGCTGAAAGACCATCTAAGAATCTTAATGAGCAAATCAGCTCTTTGTTAACAGTAAAGAGGCACATGGATCAGACAAAAACATGCCATTTCATGATTTTGTGTGGTGAAAGTCTTGCTCCTGTGTCTCACTGCAATTTGCCTGGACATCTTCAACTTCTGGACTCCTTTTTACTAAAGGGGTATTTGAATTATTCCTTTGAACTGAGCAAATATATCAAAGATGCAGTACACAGGAGATATATCTTAAGAGAATCCCTTTCATGGTGGGGTTCAAAATATTTACCATGAACAGTGCACATTTTCAGTAAAAGTATAAAAAAAAAAAAGAATTTAAAAAGTCAAACAAAAGGTGGGTGGGCTTGGGTGGGTTTGCCTCCAAACAGTCCTTCGGTCCTTTTAAGAAAAATGTCTATATGACGTTTATATTGGCTATAAACAACGCTAGCTGGTAGGAAAAAACTCATGATATGATTATTTAATTTAAAATCCATTTCCACTTATGAATTCTTAAATGTCAATAGTTAAGCTGGAAGCTCTGCTTTTGGACACAGCTGTTTTTTAATTTAAATGGCAACATCAGCAGCCTGAGGGCCCAATTATAACTGGGGGGGGGGATAACAAAATTTATAGTTTTTAACCACCATTTTAATGATAGTTCAGTAACGAAGCTAAGAGATTCACAGATTATACAGACGGAGATATTTCAACCGTTTGAAAAAATAATATTTTGTGGCGGTATTGTCTGAGTGGCACATATCATTCAGGAGAATACTGCAATGGGTACCTGCACTGTAACAGCGAGCATAAATGGATGAAGCTGAGTGATGATGTCACAGGCAGCACGCAAAGTGATAATTGCGACAAGTATACAATCACACTGGCCTAGAGACTGGTCAGTTACCATGTGGCAATCATGGGCGCCTAGGGAAAATGTGTTTATCCCAAATGGTTAGCGAGTGATTCAATGTGAAATCAGTTGCTAAAGCCTTTTTACACAGGCCTAGAGAACAGTCTGGTACCTCAGGGAAAACATAGAATGCTAAGTGTACATTTTGTGATCCATCCGGTCTTTAAGTGATGATGTATGAACCCTGCTTCTGGGTCCAAACTACTCTGCGTTTATTAAGGCTGTTGTGTTTTTAACATGTTTTAAGCTTTGTATCTTGTTCTATTTAATCTGAACAAGCCCCTAAAAACAGTCAATGATCACTGTCGGCCTCTCTCGGTTTTTATTACCACTATTCATTTTAAAGCTCAGTTTTTAAAACCTTACCATGTAACTACAGCCCAGCCCATGCAGTAGTAAATTAATGACAAACCTCGTATTGTGGATGGATTATCTCAGTTGTTCTCCTGACTGAAGTTTGGTCCGTTTACAGCATCCTGCCATCCAATTGCATTTGTCCTTAACCATTGGGAACCCTCGTGTTAACTTTAACCGAGTGGAAAAAAGTTAGCGTTCATCCTCGAGCTTCACTGTGCTAATGTGTTTATATTATACTAACCATAGCTGTGTAGCTAGCCACCACATAGCACATAATTTTATATACCAGCTAGCCCAACCTCAGTAACCCTACAAATGTCACTGCTGTTTAGTTTCCTGTCTTCATTTATGTCAGAAGTGATAGCAGAGCTGTACGTTTTTAATTTTTTTCAGAAATCCCTCAGTCAGAACATGGTATATTATGTTTAGGTGGAAACTAGCGAGCTGACTCCCTGCTAACTTCTAACTCCGTTAAATTTCATAAATGCTGTTTTCATCGATGCCTGGATGTTAAACTTAATTGTTACACCTGGTAGAGCAGCCACACTGATCATTTTATTACAGATGAAAGAATTTAGACAGTTTTTCAACTCTCAGTGATGCCGCAGTGTTCGTTTGACTTTGGGACCAGAAGCGGAGTTTGGACCCAGACACGGCTAATGACGTCAGACTTAAAGACCGGATTGGTGAGTGGTTGCTGGACGTTGCTGATAGCTGTTAAATGTCAAACTGATCACAGGGAGATATATGTTGGTGGACAAAAAACCCCAAACTCTTTGTGATGCTTTAGGTTGCAGGTTGCCACGGTCACCCAGAGTTTATATGGAAGAAAGTAACTAATCTGCAAACAAGTCTACTCACTAAATGATAGTTAAACTGTAAAAGTTTTTAACTTGAACTGGAAATGTAGACCATCTGCCAATAGAGATGACTGGTTTTAATCTAGGACACATGAAAAGTAGACTGTATCTTCATCAAACTTGGTAGTTAAAGGCATACAGCAGACTGATAACAGTTTCAATTTCATACAAACTAATGTATTTGAGAGACAACTGTCTGGAGATGAATTTTAAGGAAATGTCCTTTGCGGATAACCAAACTTGACTTGAAGAATACTGAGGGGCAAGGGTCCTCTGATGGTCTGCATGACAATGATTTTGGTTTGCGGTGGGGAGCAGAGGGGCTTTGTTTTGCTTCTCTATGCAGTGATATCTTCTGAGATGACTCTGTACAGAAGGCACTACCACTTTTTCTTTCCAGAGCTGAGAACTGTGGTGCCTGGTAGCGCAATGAAATTTTAAAAGGTACCAGTGGTGGCTGAGGTCATGGTGTTATGGAAAAATATTAGAAAAAATAACCTTAGCAGTTTCTTTCGTCCATTTTTTTCTCCTTCTCCTCATATGCCAGCACTGAACAAGTTGTTTTAAATTCAACAAGGATCTTCCACTCGGAGTGGGTGATCAAAGTTTTCTTAAGCTCATCAGTGAAATTATCAAATGAGCAGGTTTCTATTGAATTACTATAGAGAAATACTATCAAACAGGATATTTTGGAAAAATTATTAGGGAAGGGATTGGCTGCATACCATGGAGCATTGGAGCAGAAACCCCCACAGTGATCCAACTCCCTCCCAAAAGGCTCCAGGGTAGGAGAGGTCAGATCCTGAAACACCAGAGCTGTGGTAGGTGGTGTTTTTTGGAGCAGATGCAAGAGCAGGTGTGGAAGTTTCAGATGAGGGAGCAGAAATCAATGTAGCATGGATAGAGTGAATCATGTTAAACATTTGCTTAAGGCGCTGATTGGTAACCTCCTGCTGCTCACACAGAAAGCAGAGCCTGATCATGTTGGCCATGCAGTGTGCCTTGTTCAGACAGAGCTGTGCAGAGTCCATATGGCCAGATTCTTGTGTCATAGCCAAGTGAGGCAGTACTGGAGAGCACTCTAAAGCAAGACCAAGAACTGACAGCATGCAGCTTAAAGGATTTATTGACAGGAAACTCAAGGTCCACAAAGAGCATTACAATCAAGGATTCACATGGGGTTTGGGGGTCATGACTCAGGGTCCACTATCTATCAGAAAAGAGAGAGGAATTACTCAGTGTGGTTTGAGGAATGGGAGCCTTAATGCTCAGGTTGAATTAGATTCTTGGATTTTCTAGAACAAAAGGGGTGGAAAGAGTTCCTCGGGTAGTCAGAGGTAGTGGAGGGTGGAAAGACAAGTGAGAATTCAGTCATTTCTTTCCAGTGGCGGTGGACCAGCTAGGAGGAAACAGGTGTTCCTGGTCCCAAAAAGTTGATTCTGTTCATCTGGAAGTAGCGTTTTCAGTGGGAGAAATGTTTCGTCACTCTTCCAAGTGACTTCTTCAGTCTCAGCTGAATGCAGGTTTCCCTGACCTTATGAACAGTACATTTGCGTAATGACTGAAACTAGCACCACTGATGAACAATGGGCTGTGAGGTCAACTGATCAATGACCACTGATCAATGGTCTGTGGTCCTTTGAAGGAATGCTTTTGAGAGACAGAGTAACAGTTAAATCACAAAGAAACAGAGGAATGAGAACTGGATAATGGCAACCGATCAACAACAATCTGGTGGAAAGTGGAGCTTGAACTAATCGCTAAATACTGGTCACTGATGATCTGATAATAATCAGATGCATTGGTTGAAGCAGCTGTTTCCACCAGCAGGTGGAGCCCAGGGCAGCACCTGCCCATCTCCACCTGAGAGCAAAACATTACAGAGGGAAAGAAAACAGAGGAACCCTTAACCAGCCCAGGATCAAGACACTCAGAAAGTAAATGACAAGTGTTTGCAGACACATTGATGACTTTCATCCAAACTATGGGTGACTGTGGCAACAATCTGCTAGTGACCAAAGCAATCACAAGGAGATTTTTGGTGCAGCTCTCTCTCTTCGTCACCTAGCAATTACCAGCATCCACTTGCAAACAGGTTAAAGAATGCATGTTTTTACACAGAAAATACACATTTTGGCAACAAGAGGGTGTTAGCAGGTCTTTGACTGGTCTTTAGCCCTGTGTGACTGAGACCTAACATGCTCATAATGACACCCCTAAAATTCAGTAGAGCAAATGTTAATCATGTTCATCATCTTGGCTTAGCGTGAGATACTATCACTATCTGCGTATCTGAAAAGTAGCTGTAAAGATGCACTCAAGCTGAGACGTCCTTAGTTAAAGCTTGCACAAAATGAAATTAAAAGCCAGAAATGAACAACATAAAATCTCTGTAACAAAATTCTACTTAGTTGTAGTTGTTGACAGTTGTCGCAGACATGCGTCAACGTGGTTACTTATGCTGGAGGAAAGGTCAGGGAATCAGATTCATTTAGGTGTACCCACTGGAAACCATGAATGCCTCCATTAAAAACTGCCAATCCATCTAATAGATGGTGAGCCATTTTCCTCTACAAATGAACAGTTAGAAATCCTACATGTACTAGATACAAAGGAAGGGTATAACAAAAGATGGGTTGATTCATCATCTAAGAACCATACATGGCTGTAGAAAATTTGTATATATACCCCAGTGTTAATAGGAAATACTTCATGTATTACAGTGTTAAAACTGAGCACTGCTGTAGATAAATAGATATAATCACAGAAAACATTTTCCTTGGTGTAGTAAGCTGAATTGCAGACCTCATCAAAATGTTGCTAATTTCAAAAAGTGCAACTGGCTTGTTGTCCCTCATTGTCCAGTTGGTGGAGCAGAACATGCTGTTGGACTTGAATCAACGCCTCCCGGCAGACCTTCGCCGGCTCAAACTGTTTGCGTCAGCGGCACAGTGCAGCAGGTCCCCCGGGGACAAAACACGCAGATGTGCACATATTCACACACCCACATGTACTTGAATCTCTGCGACTCATATCAGCATCACGGAGCACACAAAAACCATGATGATGATTTAACAACAAAGTCTTAAGCATCAGCGAACCATAATGGAGAATAGAGCTGAAAGTAATGTAGGCCGTGGGTTCATTAAGTGGCTCATTCTGCAACATGTGACAACTTATATTATTAGATTACGTGCAAACTGTCATCTGCTTAGTGCTCTTAATTGATAGTGTGACTGTCTGTGGATATATAATAGAAGAGTGAAAAGAAAAGCTTCCAATTACTGCCCACTTCTTTAACTTAAGACTTTCTCTTCACTTGTCTTTTTAATCAGCTGGGGAGATTTAGCTTGAAATATATTTTCTTTGTCAGCATCAGCCTGCTTCATATTCTTTCTGTCTCAGACAATCACACCTTGAAGCTGCTCACTGAAAAAAAAAAATTCTTGGATAGTGAGCAGCATAGCTAATCAGGGTTGGGGGTTGAGCAGTGTGCTTAAAGTCACTTTTCTTATGGAAAGAACTGGTATAAATGTGGAAAGACAAACATCATTTTTGGACTTTTACAGTCAATAACACACTGAAGCTGATATCTAATAAACAAAGCAGCAGGGGTTCAGTGTAACACTGGAAATGTTCCATAGCTGTATACCACAGAAAATATGGGTTGCAATATAATGTTTTTTCTTGCTAATATTTAATGTCAAATGCTTCAAATACATTTATGAACTGTGACTCATGTCAAAACTGCAGTTTCCATAAGCTTAGTTCCAGCAAACCCAAAATGACTTGAATCCATAACAGCTGTCAGCACTTTTATGTTTTACAGTTACTGAAGTCTGGTATATTGTATAAAGTCAAAATATTTTTTTCCTATAAAGTTTCTAATATTTTTTTTTTCAAATTTCCTGATTTAAATTCAAAGTCAGTTTCTACAGTAGTAAATACTGACTTCATTATCCATCTGTGCCAAATCAAATATGCGGATCCATCCACTGCGGTGACCCTGTGGGAAATAAGAGAGCAGCTGAAAGCACCACAGTCCTGGGCATGGATGTTTACCACAGCTATATAAAGGGGGTGGCCTTTTCTTGTGTATCGATATGGCGTAGTTGGTAGCCCCGTAGCAGTGATGACAACATGTTAAATTGCACAATATGTTGCTGCAAATGTGTGAATTATTGAACAGAGAGAATTTCAGGGTTTTGACCCCCCCCCAAAAAAAAAAGAAAAAAAAAACTTAATATATATTATTTATATTTAGAAATGTTTGCATTATGTGAGAATATGATGAGGACAACATCTGTGCCAAACATAGAATTCAAGAAGCGTCTAAAGTAAGAATACAGAAGCATTTCAAACTGTGTCACGTTTAAATAGATGCACGACTGAGATTCTGACAACCACGCAATTCATCTTAAAACAACGTGACACCCATTTATAGGTTCAGGTACAGGATACTAAAATAAGAATATAGTCTATGACTGAATGAGTATGTCTGACATTTTTTATTTATGCTCACAGTTCAATTCAATTTTATTTATATAGCACCAAATCATAACAGCAGAGAAAAGCTCAACAATTAAATGATGACGCCCCTATGAGCAAGTAACAGTGGGAAGGAAAAACTCTTCTTTAGCAGGAAGAAACCTGCTTTAGAACCAGGCTCAGGCAGGGGCAGCCATCTGCTGTACTAGTTGGGGTGAAGAAGGACTATTAGTAGGTCTTGAGGAAATGTTGAATTGCATGATGGGTTTTGTTTCTTTTGCTTTATTGGATAGTGGATTAGTAAAGATTCGACAGAAAGCGACTAGAGAGCAGGGGAAGACAGCATCAAAGGGCTGTGGGTAAGGCTTAAACCTGGGCAGCTCTGTTTTAGGCATATAGCCATATGGTTACCAGTTCAACCAGTGTGCTAATCTGGTGCCCAACATTGCGCGATATGGAGTATTAAGCTTCAGCTTTAATACAACAGGCACACTTTGCTCTGTCGGTTCAGTTCTCTAATGTACTGACCTCAGAGCAGCATTCTCTTGTTCTCTCACTGCACTTCGTGAAACGCTGCAACTTCAGCCATTACTCTGCTCTCACCGGGGAAATGGCTGCTGTAAGATAACTCAATGCCAGCAGACTGAGCGCAAAATGAATATAAATAATAAATGTGAGTAAAAGGAGTACAAATATGTATAAGGCATTAATTAACAGTTAAACCGTACCAGTGATTGATGCTGGACTGTGTTAATGATACCTTTCAGATACCCTGCTCATTCATTCAGTGTAAAATCTCACTGTAATACTCAATGCCAAATATTGAACTGAATGAGCGCTTTGCAGCTACTATATTGTTTAGGCCACAGGTAAAGGTACAAGTCACAGCTGTGAGCATTAAGCACCTGATACATGCTTATTATGAACAGATTTCCTTTGGTTCACTTAATGAGGTTGCAGCATTAAAGTGCATTATATCAGTGATGAAGTGGAGGCTAACTTTTTATTACCTTTTTTATACCGAGACCATAAGCACTGCTCATCTTTACAATAGCTCCTTAATGTGTCAACACATGAATCATTGCTCTACTTTGTTATTTGTTCCCAGCCAATAACTAAGATAAGATAAGATAAACCTTTATTAGTCCCACACGCGGGAAATTTTTTGTTCACGGCAGAAAGTGGACAGTACAAGTTAAGAGCAGTAAAAATTAAGAAAAAAACAATAGAATAGAATAAGATAAAATAGAATGACATACTATACAAAATAGAATAAAATACTATACAAAATAGAATAAAATACTTTGTTATATTAGGAAAATTGCACTTGGTAATATTGCACATCAGGGAGACAGGGCGAAAGTTACCATTGTGTATTGGATGTGTGTGTGCGTGTCTGTCTGCACATGTGTGGTCATCTGCAGAGACCTTGTTGTAGAGTCTGACAGCAGTTGGAAGGAAAGACCTGCGAAATCTCTCCGTCCCACATCGTGAGTGCCGCAGCCTGCCACTGAAGGAGCTGCACAGTGCTGTCAGTCTCCTGCATGGGGTGGGGATGTTATCCAACAGGGATGACAGCTTAGCCACCATTCTTCTGTCACTCACCACCTCCACTGGGTCCAGAGGGCATCCTAGAACAGAGCTGGCCCTCCGAATCAGCCTGTTCAGTCTCTTCCTGTCCCCAACAGAGATGCTGCCACCCCAGCAGACCACACCGTAAAAGATGGCTGAGGCTACCACAGAGTCATAGAAGGTCTTCAGGAGTGGGCCCTTCACTCCAAAAGATCTGAGCCTCCGTAGCAGGTACAGCCTGCTCTGCCCTTTTCTGTGGAGGGCAGCTGAATTGTGAGTCCAGTCCAGTTTATTCTTCAGATGAACACCAAGGTACCTGTAGCTATCTACAGCCTCAATGTCCATACCCTGGATGTTTAGTGGTTGCAGTGGAGGATGCTTGTGCCTGCGGAAGTCTACCACCAGCTCCTTGGTTTTTCTAGTGTTGATCTGTGATTCTGCTGGCACCAGTCCACAAAGTCTTGGGTCAGTTCTCTGTACTCCCTGTTGTCCCCATCAGTGATGAGGCCGACTATTGCAGAGTTGTCAGAGAACCTCTGCAGAAAGCACTGGGTGGAGTTGTGGGAGAAG
>VVHJ01056958.1:0-10306 GCA_015107715.1 Tylochromis polylepis | reverse complement strand
ACTGTGTATAGAAGCACTTAGTGCTTGTGTGATTGGGTGAATGTGGCATGTTGTATAGAGCGCTTTGAGTACTCCAGGAGAGTAGAAAAGCGCTATATAAGAATCAGTCCATTTACCATATATCAGAGCTACAAACTAAATCTCAATAATCTGGATTGTAAGCAGCAAAGAAACCCAGCTCCTCACCCTTTATATACCCCAAGATGTTCTTATCAGCAGACATTAACAGTTTATCAACTCAAAACCCATCTGTTCAAATCTGCATATTCACTGTAAACCTATTGTCTGTTTATTTTCTCTTGTGCTTTTGTTTTTTATTGTTCTTTGTCTTTTATTCTATTGTTAAGTGTCCTTGGGTGTCTTGAAAGGTGCTTCTAAATAAAATTTATTATTATTATATTATTATTATTTTTGCTACCAAAATGAATGGAAGTATTTCTGACTTATTTATTATGAAACTAAATATAAAAAGTAGAAGTGTTTAAAGTGAAAGAAAAGCCTGCCGCAGACTTGTGCAGCAGGCTTTTCTAATGGCAACAGAGACATTTTGGCTCCGTTGCACGCACAACGAGATCCTGTCTCATTTCCTCTGATCTGCTCTCATTCTCTGTTATGTGTCCACTCTTGTGTGTCTGACATACAATTAGACTGTGGTTGGGCAGTGAAATCAGAACCGACTCAGTCGGACCACTAAAGACACGGGTCAGACAGGTTAGCAGAGATGGCACCTGGCTGCTAATGTTGAAGGTCAACCTTTTTTATCTCTTTCCTTCCTTCTGTAAGATCCAGAACCACTTAGTGAAAGATAGCTCTAAAGTTCAACTGAAACATTCTTATACAGGTTTAATACTGCCCTTTGATATTGAATCAACTAGGAGTTTTACTCCAAGTATGTTAAAAAATACTGAAAAGGATAACAAAATGAATAAATAGGTTGGTTTTAATTGACGAGAACTTCAGCATCAGGAAAAATGCATACTATATATTAAATTGTAAAAGCCACAGACAATCACAAAGGATGTTCCAACCTGAATTAAATAAAAACATATGACGCAGTTCAACAGGTCTTGTGCAAGTTTCAGCTGTTCAGCTGTTTTTTTTTTAAAGAATTTTAAAAAATGTTTTAACCTGATTTGCTTGAAGCAGAGGTGTCAAACTCATTTTACATGGTTCTGTAGTTTCGTCCAGTTTTTTGTTGTTGTTTTGTTTTAAACTGTAGTCGTAAAAAGCAGAAATTTCTATAGCAGAAAGTAAAAAAACGAAACTTTTCCATTTTTCACAAAGTTACGGAGGCTTTATTAAAGACATAGCTAAACATTTTGTAATTTGGCATAATTTGTGAAAGTTGAAATTTCTTCAGTACTGAATAGCATAAATTAGGCTTTCTTGCCAGAGGTCATTTTTTTGCCAGGTTCGGTACTGCTGGTTCAGTGAATTTTGGTTGGAGCATGACGAATCCTGCAGTTTAGGAAACTGCTTTCAGCAGCTGAGGGCATGTCCGTGTACGTGCCGTCAGGTAAACAGGTGGATCTGGGCTTTGTGTTTACATCTTTTTGAGGAATCTGCTTACCTGCTCTTTAATCGTTTGCTGTTTTAGCTGTTTGGTGGTTGTTGAAATGGTTTTGTGAGCTTTCAGCTGAGATTCTGACATTTCTATGGATACCAGACGTCTATATTTAAATAAGAGATCAGGGGCAGATATTCTCCCTCTCGCCCCCAGTTGCGGGAGCAGTGGGGTTCAACAGGTTAATTTTTTATTGCTTAATTACTTTGTGTAGTATGAATGGCCATAACTGAGGTTTTTATCAGAAGGAAAAGCTGTAAAACTTATGAAAATACAGTTAAAAGTCCAAAATTTCTGCTTGTGCTTGTTTGTGGTGAGCAGCAGATCAAACAAGTTAAGAATTCTAAACGACTTCAAGCCGCGCTGAGGACTGTGAGATTCATTTAGACACTCAGACACTGATCCATGGCTTTGTGCAACATGCAGACATTTCTGCATCTCTGCCATTCAAAGACACTTTGCTTATATTTTATTTGATGTAATATTCAATTCTGAACAGTAACTTTAATCTTTTTCAAGGAAGGAATTTTTTTTATTTAGTGTTTTCATAAAAGCCTTGTTTTTATGTCTTTGCTGCTAATAGGGAGAACACACATGAGATTTAAGGCCGGATGAGTATGAAACTTTTTGTCCTCCACAGTGGAAAATGGCTGAAAATAAAAATGGGTATCACTTTATCTAGCTCTTAATTTTATAAATTCTGCCCTCTGCGTTGCAGTCTCCAGTATCATTTAAATGTAGCCCGATGGTGCTCATTTAACGTTTTCACTCCTTTCTTCACTTTTTCCCAACATGCTTTCCACTGCCTGCATGGATTCCTCAGCAGGGCTGAAGACTCAACTCCCAGATACTGACGGCCCATTAATAACTGACATATGAAATTATCTCGGCCGGATGTGGCCATCAAACGTACAGCTCGTACATTGTGTAGAGCAGTTAAGGGTCTTGGACACTGGGAGAGCTTTAATTGATTTGAATTCAGACAACTGAAAAAAGCAGACACAGCAGATTTAAGTCTCATTTTTTTTAAAAACTGGGTTTTTTGGTATATATTTATTTGTTAAGTTGAACAAAAGTGGTCCCAATCTGGATCCCTGTGGGATCCCACTTAAAATGATACTGCATTATTAGAATAATAGTGACTGTGTTTGATCATTAAATTGAGTTAAACCAGTATATGAAAGAACTTCTTCCTGCTTGTCATTGGAACTTGTGATTGATTGCAACTCTTCCTGGAAAATGGAGCCTAGCAGCTTTGTTTACTCAGAGTTTCTATTTTATTTCAAAAGTTACCTGTAGCTACAATATCAATAATTTGGGACTCAGTAGATTTCCTCTTCCTTCATCCTTCAAAGAACCTCAGGGTTTCCTTTTTGAAAAATGGTACAATATTGCTTGACACACAGCTCATGGGGTGTCTGACAGCACAGCAAGGAGGACTGAAGCAAAGAAACCCAAGGCTATTGACTAAACCTGAACACAGCCAGACACCTGCATGCAAACAGCACAGGAATAAAAAAATATATACAAAGTACTAACTTCATGTTTTCTGTTTGTAAATGCATCAAGTCTGGGTGTATTTAAAACAATTAAAATGGCCCCTACTCATAATTAGTGGTGCATCCCTACAGTATCCTCTCATGTATTATCATGTCTTATATCTATTTAGAAATGATCCATAATAGCCTATTAGAGTAATGCTTTCCAGCACTAATTATCTGAGCCATCAGCCATCAAAGTACTACTTTGTCAGTTCCAACACTCATTAAGTGTCTTTAATTAACAGTCACCTCTTAATAGACAACACATGCAATGTCAAAATGTGTTACTGCAAGCATGTGTTTAAAAAAAGATTGAGGCCACACTCAACAGCGAGGATATTTTTTACTTTAATTAGTGTCTATAATAGGAAAGGCCAGATGGGACAGTGGAGAAATAGAAGACGAAATGGGAATAGGTCACCTTGCTCTTTTCAGCTATTCTATGTCAGTCTGACACTGTCTGTGTTTTTATTTTAAATTTTTATTTAATTTTTCATGAAAAGCAAGACAAAAAATGAAAACATGTGTCATGATCCTGGGTCATTTGACTCAGCACCTTGAGTTTTAATATATTTTGACGTTTATGTTTTAGTACATGTAAGTTATCTTTAGCTCATCTATTTTGCCTAGGCTGCTCAGTTATAGTTCATTATCTATTTGATTCCCCTTGTGTCTTCGCCCCTTGTGTTTATGTCTCCCGCGCCCTTCATGTGTTTAAGTAATGTCTTTGTCTCCTGTCTTCTCCTCTTGTTTACATGTTTTCCCTCGTGTCTCTTTCCATATGTCGTGTGTTTTTTTCAGCAGCCATCATGTTTTGTTTGTGCTTGGTTATGTCTATGTCTCATCTCCAGTTCCCTTTTTCCTCTGTGTGTGTTTATAGTGTGCGTGTTCCTCGTCAGTTTGTCATGTTAAGTTCGCGTGTCTCAGTCTGTCATATGTTTCATGTCTGCGTTCCATGTTGTCAAGCTCGTGTCATGTCTGCGTCCCGTTATGCTTCCTGTTTTATTTTGAAGAGGTCTGGTGTTCCATGTTCATTGCGTTTAGTTTTACTTCCCCTGTGGCCTCATTATGTTCATTCATATCAGCTGTTTCCCCACGTGTTTCCACTTCCCCTGATCACCTCCTGTGTGTATTTATTCTGTGTGTTTTTCATTCATTCTTTGTCTGCTCGTCTGCTATCCTGCCATGTTTCCAGGTCTTCATGTATTCAACCCACGTTTAAGGTTTTTTTTTTTTTCCATGTTTATTTTCTCCTTGCCAGGTATTTTTATGTTTAGGATGTTTCCTGTTTTCTTTCTAGTTTTTTTAACAGTTTAGGTTATTGTTTAGCTTTGAATTTTTTCCCTTTTATTTTTGTACTGTTCAATCAACTGTAATAAACGTTGTTTTTTTTTGGTTTGCATCAAGTTTTGTTTCTGCGTGTCTGCATTTGGGTCCTCATCCTCACTCCACACAGTCTGCTTCAGCCAGACTGTGACAACATGTTGTTCCTCAAACTGTGGGAGACCGAGCCAGTGCTTTGAGGCATGTGAAAAATTCAGGTGAATTCAAATTAATCTTCTGATTTATGAAGGGAAATTAAACTAAGTAAAGCTGGAGTTGTGGCTATTATCAAGCTGTTCATTTAAAAAAAAAAAAAATCAGCTTGGGGGTTCTTTCTTTAATTGTTGTTAATCATTCATACAAATTTGGGGTTGTGGAGCTTAATAGAAATGCTATAAACAGTTTGAAAAACACAGAAAAAAGATCATTTAAAAAGCTGAAAATGACACCTTTTCCTGTGATACAGATCAGTCACACTGTCTTGAAAGTGCAAAACGGTAATCTCATTACTTATTAATCAGCTTTTGAAAGCAATTACTCTTTGTTAAAGCCCATTAAGTCTTTGTCTCAAATCTTGTGATGTTTTCCACAATATTGAAAACAAACTTTACTAAGCTGTCAGTATTTAGGTTAGGAAGCTGAAGTTATATTTGACTGTATCAGGCTTCCTGAGTCGTTCACCCAGTGTTCTCAGTTTCAGACCTCTTGCCATTGTTTAGTTTCCCCATGCCTGTTTCCTGTTTTATTGTGGTAGTCTCTTGTTAGTGTGCATTGTTTAATTTTACTTCCTCTATTCCATTATTTAGATTCATTCCAGCTGTGTTCTTGCCCGTTTCCAGTCCTCCTTATTATCCAGTTATTTAAGCTCTCAGTTCTTTGTCTCATTGTCGTCAACTCCTCGTGTGTTTCCTGTCATTTATGTTTAGCCTCTCAGTTCAGTCAAACTCGGGTACTTTCTCAGCAGTCCTGCATTTGGGTCCTCTTTCTATTCACCACACACCAGTAGGTGACAGACTGACAGTGGCCTGTCAGCATAGGTAATCACTACTGTTAAATTGAGTGACTTTCTACTAGATAATTTTTCACAGATGCTAGAAAGGTGTTCAAGCACAGTGGCCATAATGCACCAAACCCATCTACTCCAGAGCAGTTGAGGTTAGCTATGGTGGGTCATTCAAGATTAGAATGTAGCACAGACATAAAATAATAGTAGTAAAATAATTATAGAATAAAATTTTATAACTATTTGTGTTAACCTCTTCAAAATGTTATCGATGGAATTTCCTCACACCAAAACCAGTGGTGTCAGACAACTACCCCTCCCTGAGCCTAGTCTGCCATAGGTTCTGTCCTGTTAAAAGGAAGTTTCTCCTTCCCACTGTCACCAAGTGCTTGCTCATAAGGGGTTGTGAGATTTTGGGGGTTTCTCTATTATTGTAGGTCTTTACCCTACAATATAAAGTGCCTTGAGATAACTGTTGTTGTGATTTGGTGCTATTCAGTTCAATTCAATTTTATTTATACAGCGCCAAATCACAACAGTTTAGAATTATACCAGGGAGTCAAGTATTTCTGATATGAGGCTCTTTTTCAGAGGAGCCACAGTATCCAGAGTTGTATGCAGTGAAGATGTAAAACTAGACAATCAACCTCTGTGGGAGAAGAGTTTAGGTAGCTGCTCTGCACTGTGTTGGCACATTGCATTGAAGAATATAACAGTGGTGGAATTATATCCTTAAACTTAGTTAAAGCACTTTTAGAAAGACATCTAAAGTGATGGAATGTATTCTTCACTGTTTTTGTTTTGTTTTGTTTTTTTTGTTTTGGAAATGATCAGACAACAGGGTTTTGGGGGAATACTGTTAAATGTTCAGTTTAACAGTATGTCAGAAGATCTAGAGTGTGATTAAAGTAGTGGGTGGGTTTTTTACCTTTTAAGAAAAACTAATTGAGTCTAACAACTACTAAATTAAATGCCATGCCGAGGCTGTCATTTTCAGTATCTACATGGATGTTAAAATCAGCCACAAGTATTTTATCTGATCTGAGAACTAAATCAGATTAAAAAATCTGAGAAGTCAGGCAAACTCTGAGTAAGACCAGGCAGACAACAGATAACAGCAAATAAAAACTTTTTTTTTTTTTTTTTTAATTTTCCAGTTGAGAAGTACACACGTCAGGTTTTCAAATGACTTAAATTCTGTCTGGGTCATTGGTTGATTAAGCTGGAGTGGAAAATTGTTGCCACACCCCCTCCTTAACCTGTGCTTCAAGGATTCTGACAGTATGACTTGGGGGTGTTTATTCTTTTAAACTAACATAATTATCCTGCTGTAACCAGGTGGAGTCGGGTCTCCAATTCAGTGAACCTGGGTTCCAATGGGCCAATGTTTGCCTGTCGGCCTTGACGGCTAGCTGGCTAAGTTTCAGTCTTGTTCACTGATGCTTATTATTGTTGAGGAAAGCCAAACTACAGCATATGAAAATTTGTCAAGAAGCAAGCCATGAGCTAGGAAATAAAGATAACTGATGGCACGGAGAGATTGATTACTGTTTATCCCAAAATCCTATTAAATTAATTTCCCCCAAATTATATGATTCTTAAGTCCTTATATGGACCTGCAACTGTGTGCGTGTGGTTATAGTGGTGGTGATATCGGAATCCTCAATATGCTGCTGTATATAAAAGGAGTAAGAGTAATCGATTATATGTCAGACACCTTGAAAACGCAACACAAAAGTCAGCTTTTATTGACCCATCTAGAATAAAACATTGTAAACAGAGGGATTTACCATATGATAATATGTAAAGCAGAGTACTGGCTGAAAAACCTGGGGTGTGTGTGTGTGTGTGTGTGTGTGTGTGTGTGCGTGTGTGTGTGTGCGTGTGTGTGTGTGCGTGTGTGTGTGTGTGTGTGTGTGCCCGCGTGGGGGGGGGGTCTTTTTCTTTTGAATGGTAATCTATATACTTGTAATATGAAACATAAGAAATGGACTGTACAATTTTGGCATTTGGCCTTGAAACTGCTACCCATTTTTGCTCTTTTACAGGGCTTTTGTGATGGTCACAAGACTGAAAACTATAAAATATATTCATTAACACAATCATTCAGTCAGCCAATTAGAGAAGCTCACCTGCAGCTCATTACACACAAAGTTATCCCAGAGGGATCCACAGGCACCTAAAACTCATAATACATAAATAATGTCATACTATCATGGGTATGTCTAATATCTGGCAGCTAGTATTAGTTGCCCATCTGCCTTCTACGTGGTATCTCAGGAGTTACCTTGATGAGTACACTCTTTATTACCGACAGAAATTTTGGACAAGTTGCACTGCACTGGAAATATCATTTAATCCTGCCATTGAAAGTAGACTTGCATGGAAGTATAAAGCCAAGAAAAAAGTGCCAGTAATAAAGTAAATTGGGAAAGGCTTCCACTCGAAAAGGTGTTAACCCTGTCCACTTAGCAGCTCAGAGGAAGGGAGTGATGGAGCAATTTAATGTCAATGTGTTTAACGTATCAACACATCGCAATTAAGATTCATATACAGTAAGAATGATCTAGCCCACCTTAGTCCATAATCAGTAGACATAAGTGGATGGATATCAGCTAAACAGGTTAACTTATAAAACATTTGCCTGATACGATTAATAAAGCAGGCCAAAAATGTACACTGGCAAACTTATCTGTTACAGATCAGTTTTCAGTGAACTGGCGGCAATCTGAATACTTTTGTCTATAAAGCTACAATTTAAAATAAGGGAGAAAAACAATCTCTTATATTTCATGTTGTGCTATTCTCCCAGGGCAGACTCAAGGGTGCTATGTTAGTTTAACAGAGCTCCACCTACAGAGATAATTTTCCAGGAAGCAATATGACCACCAACAGAACTAATAATACCTCTCCATAATTACCAGCCATGACATAATGTGTCCATGTCTAATAGCTAATATATCCTGTAGTATATTAACATCACTTCCAGTGGGGGCCGTCACTCACTGATGCAGACACAGCGTGGGCTCATCTTTCCTCCAACTGAGACCCTGGTTCAGCCTCGTGTAATGACCACATTGCCATTACAACTCCATTACGATGTCCTTTTATTACCCATTCAGCACCTTGACCAGCATGGTAGTCACCTGTAACGCAATGACAGTTCTCCATCTCCTTCTCCATCTGGCTCTCTTGTTTGTCTCTGTGTTGCTCTCCTTCCAGTTAACTTGCTGATACTGATTGACTCTGTAATGCACTGGAAATATCCTGGGTGGCCATTGGGAGCAAATTGCTTTGTGTAGTGTTGCTATAGGGCCCAAACTAACTGGGGTCGAGTTGCGAGCTAGGCCTCTGCAGTGAGGGGGAAAAATAATGACACAGGCTGCTAATGGGTCTCGTTGTTAGTCCCAGTTTTTGCTGCTGCAGCACAGAGCTGTGGTAGGATGCTATAATGTGAGCAGTAATATATGATGAATCCCCCTGGTGGAAAACTGCCCTTTAAGTAAAATCACTTCTCCACCATCAGAATACTTTCCCAGGAAGAGAATGGGGTGTGTATTGATCAGCAGGAGATTACTCTGGTTAAAAATTCTCATTGTGACATAGCTAAGTTATGGTTGGTATGGTTTCTATATGGTTTTAGTTTTAAGTTGTTCTGTTATTTTCTTCCCATGCCTTCTGTATTACTCTCTCTCTCTGTCATAATGTTTACTGCTGCTTTTCATGAGAGTCTTTAGCCTTTGTCTTCTTGTGTTTGCTTCCTGTTTTACTTTAAGGCTTTTCTCACTTGTTTACTCCACAATAATTTATTTTAGCTTTGTTTGATTATAGTCAGCTCTTTGAGTGTGTATGTATATATATATATATATATATATATGTGTGTGTGTGTGTGTGTGTGTGTGTGTGTCTGTGTGTCTGTGTGTGTGCATGTTTATATAGACTTGACTTTCACTTTGTCAGATCATCTGTTTTCCCTCCCATGAGTCTCCTGTGCTTCTAGCCTTAGTCTCCGGTGCCTTTTACTTCCTCTCTGGAAATAGCTGTAGTCCAGTTCCTTGTATGTGTACACATATTTGGTCAATAAAGCTGATTCTGATTCTGATACTGGTTTACCAGTTTGTTTTTCACCTTTCTTGCCATTGATAATTGGACTTTATCAGCATTTTAATAAAGCTCACTTTTACTTCAGTTTTAGATGTTCTTTGTCTTTGTTGGTCCACCTTTAGTCCAAATCTTGACTAAATGTAAAAACCAAATCACTCCAACTTTATCTCTGCAGTTATAAGTTTCTTGTAAGACAATGGTGGCAAAACATTATTGAGGAGTAGAGGAGGACATGACAGCTATGCAGAACACTTTTTATCTGGCATGATCTGGCACACATTGCACCCGACCCCTACGGCGCATCCTGCAAGTGGTGGGCTGCAGGAGGATGGGCCCATGTCCCTTTTTCGGGCTGTGCCTGGCCCAGCCACCAGACGCTTGCCCTTGTGCACCCTCCCCAGGCCTGGCTCAGGGTAGGGCCCCAGTAACCCTATCCCAGACAGGGTGAACTGTTCCCTTGATTGTGCACTCATAGGGGTCTTCGGAATTGCTCTTTGTCTGGTCCCTCACCCAGGACTAATTTGCCACGGGAGACCCTACCAGGAGGCAAAAGCCCCCAGACAACATAGCCCCTGGGATCCTTGGGACACATAAACCCCTCCACCATGATAAGGGAGCGATTTGCAGAGGGGTGGTCTCAGAATCTCACCTCTGCTTTTTGCGGATGATGTGGTTCTGTTGGCTTCATCCGGTGATGGCCTCCAGCTCGCACTGGAACGGTTCGCAGATGAGTGTGAAGCAGTGGGAATGAGAATCAGCACCTCCAAATCC
>VVHJ01056930.1:8820-23900 GCA_015107715.1 Tylochromis polylepis | reverse complement strand
TGCTTCCTTTTTTTTTTTTTTTTTTTTTTTTTGTATATCTTGGCATGTTACATGAGGCTGACAAACCTCATACACGTAGGTGAAACCACAGATTATTGAAAAGATGGATGTAGCTTCCAGGTCATAAAAATCATCACCATCAACCATCACTATTCTCAAGTCTCACTGAAAAAACAAAACAAAACATGTAGTTATTTTTGTAGATTTTGGCCATTATTAGAATCAGAAAAGAGGGCTACCCAGGATGTACTTACTGACTAACAATTTGACAATCGCAAGGCAAACATAGCTGCTACAGCTATTTCTTAATTTAGTCCATAACACATATATTGCCTACAACAAAGGTGTTATCTTTAAAGGATGCGTTTAAAATACTCAGATTGTCACAATATGATAAAGTAAAGCAACAAGTTCTCACCTTAGAGAATCTGTAACAAGCACATGTTTGCCAGTTTTGCTTGGGAAAAAAATGAAGTGGTTATTCAAGCATCATAATAGTTGCCAACTAATTGCTGCAGCTAAAAAACAATCAACTGAAACTGGCTGCTAGATAATTTTCAGCATTTAATGAACACTTTAAGTCTAAAATATTAAACAAACATTAATCAAGAAGGCACCTAGTCTGTAGCTGCACTCGTTGCTGGAGGCAGTGGATGAGCGTTGAAGGCTTTTAATGTGTTTCTATTTTGGGCTCGTGTAGCTGTGTGAGAAGCTCCAAGAGCTGGAGACACTCAGCTGTCCTCCCCACATGTCAAGCTGAAACTCTGGGTTAATTCTGCCTTTTCATTCAGAGCGCTCATCATCAAACTTTAACCATTTATTGCAACGGTGGAGATGAAGAGCTGGCAGCAAGGCTTCGCACCAAGAACTGCAGTAAAGTGTTTGTGATAACTGGCGATGACTTGACTAGACCGCTCCAAAACCTTCATTTTGTTTTTTTGTTTTGTTTTTAACTATTCATTTTGGCTCATTGTCTTGCTGTATAACCCAAGTGCTCTTGAGCTTCAGGGCATGAACTGATGGTCGGACGTCCTCCTCCAGGATTTTCTGGCAGAGAGCAGAATTCATGGTTCCATCAATTACAGCAAGTCGTCCTGAAGCAGCAGAGCAGCCCCAGACCATCACACTACCACCACCATGTCTGACTGTTGCTGTGATGTTCTTTTTATGAAGTGCTGTTAGTTTTATGTCAGATGTAACAGGACTTGAACCTCCCACAAAGTTCGGCTTTTGTCTCGTCAGTCCACACAATATTTTCCCAAAAGTCATCAAGAAATTTTTTGCTGTGTTGCTTTTTGAGAGCTTTTAAGCTGATTCACTATGTCAGTCTCTCAGCTGACAGTTAATTTATGATTTAACAAGGGTGCAAGTAGTTTTTTTTACTCAACCCTCCATTGTCGGTGGTTGACAGTTGGTTGTCTCCCTAAGGGCTAATCCCCACTAGGGTTTAAATACGAGGAACTTTCCACCTTTGGTTTTAGAACTGAAGAAGCCTCTTCCATGAGAAATGAAACGTCTTCAAAGAAATCCAGTCACTTTTTTTTTTTCAAGCTCTTAAGACTATCATGATCTGAATGACTGAGAACCTCACACAGACATTAATCCCAGGAGGAAGCTGGAAAACCTGCCCATGTTTTTTATTTCTAGTCATCTGCTCACAGAAATATCAAAAGTTACTGAAGTCATTGCATTAGTTTCTCGTTAGCTTGGGAGTTGATTTAAGACCTTGAAGGGTTGGGTACCTTAGTACCTCTGTGACATGCTGTCTGGA
This sequence comes from Tylochromis polylepis, assembly GCA_015107715.1. NCBI lineage: Eukaryota > Metazoa > Chordata > Actinopteri > Cichliformes > Cichlidae > Tylochromis > Tylochromis polylepis. The sequence continues at coordinate 22,129 of VVHJ01056930.1, read as the reverse complement.
TCAGGCTGTGTTTTCTCCAAGTCTCTACCAACAATATTTCATTTGCTCCAATATTATTAGTGTTTAAAACCAAAATAAAAGCATTCCTGTTTAGCCTTTCAGCAGTCTACTTCCTGGTCTCAATGATCATGTTACCTCATTTCTGGTTGTTTTATCAATTTCAGGTTACTGGTGTGTTGCTGGTTTCTATTATTATCATATTGAATTTCTGTTTATTTTATGGATTTAACCATGGCTGTTATCTTACTTATTTAGTTTTTATATCTTATCTTTGCCTTTAAAAAGAAATAAAATTCAATCTACCATTTCAATCAAGTTTTACTTGCTCGTTTTAAAGGTAGCATTAGCCCCTCAGACAGACCTGCTTTCTTTCACGAGAAGCCATTTGGAAATTGCTCTCAGCATTGGTACAGAGAGAAACCCATCAGAGCAGAGCAAAATGAGCCTTTTCTGCACCCACAGGAGCAAAAAATGACCCAGAATGCATTGCAGGCTCCAAGTCAAGTTGAGTTTTAATGAGTGGAGCTCATCCTACGTCGTCATACCTGAGTGAAAAGCTCAGTTCACCATCACTTACAATTGGCTCATGACACCTTTAGGGTGATTTTAAAAGCCATTCTGAGCAGTGAAGGTTTTTCCTAACTGAAGCAGGTTAACTGAAAGTAAACGGCAGCATTTTTTTTTTTGATGAAAATAACTCCTGATATGTTTTGAGTTTTCCAGACTTGAGTTATGAAACAGTGTGAGGATGTGAGCCACTCAGAGCAGCTGCCTGATAAAAAACCCTGCAGACCTCGAGCCGGCTCTTTGTGTATTCACTGTGTGTCAGGCCGCCGTCTTATCGGTGCAGTCAGGCGGCACGACTCGAGCTCTGCAGCCCGCTAGGGGAATGAAAATGCCACAACACGTCACTACAGATTCGCTAGTGGGTCAACGTCTCCGGCATGGTGCTGCTCACGTCCTCATGGCCCCCACCCTCCCCTCCTGTCTGTCTGATATAGCTGAGTTTGTTCTTGTCTGGAGCATCCAGTCACAAGCAGCTATGCAGGTCCTGCAAGAAAAGCTAAACTGATAAACACAAGGACACTAAGAAAACTTAGGGACTTTGAAAGAAAAAGATGCTTTAGAGCAAGAAAACAAACACATTTGTGGGTGCATGGGAGTCAGAGTATCTGATTAGAAAAAATACAGAGTAGAAAACACTATTTATTTATTTTCACGCAGGCGTATTACACAAAAAGTGGGTGCACAAGTAGTGAAAGAAGCATTATGTACTAGTGATGTGCATAGTGATACATAGTTGATCAAAGTTAGAATGATGAAAGCAACATAACCAGGATCAAACAATAACCTTTCCTTAGTTGCACCCCTTTCCCCTACACTGACACGTTGTCTCCCCTCCCTGAAATGTAAATTCACTCTGTGTAGTTCACCTTGAGTCAGGGCGACTGAAGGAGAAGACTAGAACAAGCCGATCTCTCTGGGTTTCTGCAGGTGCGCTTTTGGAAGAACTTTTAACCGCTGTCTACAGCTGCCTTTGTCTGTGGTTGATCTGAGTGATATCTCTTTGCGTGTCTTCTTTGTCAGGTTCAAAACTTCATTGAAAATCAAATCGGTGCTTGTTGTTGGTGTGTTTTGGACCTCAGGGCCACCGTACTACATATCTGTATTAAGAGAAAAAAAATCTAGAAGTGCTCAAGTACTTCCTGCTGTTTTTCTGTGCTTATTTGAGGCACTGCTTAGGTATGCGTAATGTAAATCTCGTCATCTCTCTGTGAGCGTGAGACTTTATAGAGACATCTATGTGCCTGCCAGTTGAGGAGATGCTAATCTACAATGAAAGACCAAGTTATGCATCTTCCACAGAGACCTGGAAAACGGTCCCTACAGGAGTGGTCATTCGTCATAGGACGCACTGTAATCCTACAGTTTGAACTTTAAAAAAAACAAGAAACAATGACACATTTTGACTCTCTTCATAGTAACTTCATGGGTTTTAGGCCATGTTCAACTCATTAACGTCCACTGTAGTTTTAGTTTGGTGTTGTTTGAGGTCACTGGATTTTCTTTACAAACAGGTTCATCTTGTTGAGCTCTCCTGTTGTATTTCCTGTTTTTTTTTTTTCTTTTTTCTTTTGTACCTGCTTGAGGAGCTGCGGGAATTGTGGCGTTTGTGTCAGAGCTTCCTCTGCGGCGTTTCAGGGTCCAGCAGAGATGATAGGCGCACCGAGTCAAACTAATTAGTGTACAGACTCAAACAGAGAGCTGAGACCTGCGGGGTGCTGAGAGCCAGATGTTTGTTCAGAGGGTTGCGGCTTGTTGTTGGAGCTGACAGGTGCAGCTGGGCAGTCTGAGGAAAGGCTGTAGCTCGCTCCTGCTCCAGATTTGAGCATAAAACAAGCAACACTTGACTAGGAATTATTTCAACTGAAAGAAAGCTCGTACTTCAGTGGCACGTTGCTGAGGTGCTTTCTCATAAATGCAGCATTTTGCACATTAAAAAAAGAAGTAATACTTACTGTTAATATCTTATTGTTTAAGGTTAAAGACAAGAAATATGTGGGGACAAAACGGTGCTTGGTGCCCGAGTCATTCAGCTGTAATCTAAATCATTATCAAGCAAAACTATTGAACAGCAACATGAAACCTCTTTCTTGTTGCTGTTAATGTGAATATTTTTTGTAATAATTATTTTTGACTATTAGGAGAGTCAAGCAAAGCACATTTACATTGATTTTTATGTGGATTAAAGGCAAAGGTAACATAAAGAGCTGCAGTAATTCTTCCATTGAATTTTTTGTGATGGAAAATTAAGGGAGGAGGCCCCAGGGCAGACCCAGGACACCCTGGAGAGATTATATCTCTCGGCTGGCCTGGGAATGCCTTGGCGTTCCCCCGGACAAGCTGGAGGAGGTGGCTGGGGAGAGGGAGGTCTGGGCTTTTCTGTTTAGGCTGCTGGCCCCACGACCCAGCCCTGGATTAGTGGAAGAAGATGGATGAATGGACGGATGGAAAATTAAGTATCTAAATGTGCAAAACCTAATTTCAGTTTGGTTGATCTCATGTTCAAAACCATCATCTGTAGCACTTCTGGACTGTTTTCAGTGCCTCTTAAATGTGAACTCGATCTTTTCCAGTGTGTGAAAAACAGTCATCCTTCAACTCGACTTTCATTTTTATGAAGTGGGAAGTCATAGGGAGTGGTAGACCAGTTGGTGCGCAAAGATTGAGCTGGTTTTGAACTGTGTTTTCATTTGGCACAACAATTCTTCACTGGATGTTTCAGAAGGTTAAAGCAGAAGTCTACATTCACTGTCTTATGCTCGGGGACAGCTTCATGGTGTGCAACCCAATGGCATATTAGAAAAACGATGCTCATATGCCTCACCAGTGGCACACCAGTATGATCACCAGTGAATATCCTTCACATGGCATTCGGGTAACTTTGAAAAAGGATGTTTGCTCTCTGTAAGTTTGAAGTCCACAGAAAGCACAGTGCAAGTGGAAACTAGATGTGGATGAAGAAGATGATCTTGATGGTCCTACCGTTATAAAGAATTTAAAAAAAAACCCGTCTCACCAGGTTTGATGACATCTGGAGGAGGCCTCTTTCATTCACCAAACAACTATTTGATTAAAATTAATGGGTAATAATTAACTTGATTTAACTTTAATTGTTCAGAATATGAAATGCTAATAATTCGCTGCCATCCTTCTGTGTAGGTGATTGTTTAAACCCATTCAAATAAACAAAAATTAATGCAAACATAGTCCTGTAGTTTTGTACAGTAGTTAAAGTTTCCATCATGGTAGTGCCTTGATCCTATGCAGAGGTCATATGGAAAAACAAGTGAAGTGTTTTAAACCTACCTACCTATACATAGTGGCATCACTGTTGGACTATATGCTTTTTTTGCAAGCACATCTGCAATGGTTGCACACCTATAATCCTTTACTCTGTGTAGCCAAAGTCAAACGGACAACACACAATCATCAATCCTACATATGTGAGACTCCAAGCCGATGTTGACCTTGTTATCGATGACCCAAACAGCATTTTCAAATCTGTCTCGTCCCTCCAGTCAGGATTGTTCAGCCGCTGGAACGCGCTCCATCATCTGAACAACCTTGGGTCTTGGCGATCAATACCTGTGAAGGACTGACACTATTTCAGTATCGGACTGTCCGGTTTCCAAAATAACGCAAGCTCTTTCCGTTTCAGTTTAAGGGGTTAATTTTGTTTTAGTTCTCCTTACAGCATCAGCAGGTTGGGAAAACACAGATTTGACTGGAAAAATGAAAATGAACAACACAGTTCTGATTCATCCCAGTATGCGAAGCAGCGGAGCTGGAAATAATTGTTGATCGTAGCTGATGGCCACGGCCCATCTCGTTTCAAACCCTGCAAAACACAATCAACCCTCCTGCTGATGTGCCATGATCCCAATGTTATTGAAGCTCAGGGTGAGCAGAGCAGGGCATGGACTATTTCTGCACATGAACAAGAACGTGGCTGTTGCTAAATAGCAAGTACGCCAAGTTCAGACTTCCACGTATGGGAAGAGGCAGTGTGGTCATTCTACAGTTGGAACAGCAGCAGCGCATCTCTTCCCCTTAATTTCACAGTGATTAATATTTACGATGGAAGTTCTGCACAATACAGAAAATTATTCCGTCTAATTAAAGTTGTTGGAGGCACTGATCAACTTGAGAAATACAATTATTCTACATACAAAGTGATTATCAGAAGAGTGTCTAATGCTGGATCCTTGGTGGTAATGTATGGTTTTCATGGTAGATTAAACCTTATGAAAATCAGCTAAAGAATCTTTGCATAACCTTGACATGTCTTGACAAACACAGTGTCCTATATTGTTGTGCTTTAGTGTGTGTGTGTGTGTGTGTGTGTGTCAGCCTAAACACAAAAACTCTCTCTCTCTAAGAATTGTCCTGTTAACTGTAGTTTTACCCTGAAGGTTAAATTCCTGTCTGGTCAAGCAGGCTTCATTAGATGAAACTGTCTTTTTATTGGCTAATCTGGACTAAGTTTCGTTTTTCTTCTAACGTGGAGAATTGCTTGATACCCAGCGTAACAGCTAGTTTGCTAACAGCTAGCTTGCATGCTTAAATACTGTCAGTAACAAAATCCTACGTGAACTAAGGTTGCCAGCTGTCCCCTTTCAGCCGGGACATCTTGTATAATGAGCAAAATTGGTTTTTCCCTTATTCTACCTTAAATGTCCCGTATATTGGCCGTTACCTGCAATGCCACTTTCTGACCAGTAGATGGAACTCTTACAAATGCGAAAAGCTGATTTCACTGCAGTTATATCAGACAAGCGTTTGTGTCCAGTCACAGCCGTCAGTGACAGCTCGTCACACACACCAGATGTGAGGAGTAATACGTGATTTGTAAAAATAAGGTGACGTTTGGTTTGCGTAGCAAAATAAACTTTTTAAAATTTGAATATGGAAATGGCCATGTGATTTCTGTCATCATTCACTGTATTTTTCTTTATTGTTTTAGATGAGGTATTGATTCAACTGAATACCAACATTTTACAGCATTTTTATTATAAGTATATGAACATACAGTGCATATTTAGTATTCAAGAGTTGAATAAATATTACCGTAAATATTTCCGAAGATAACAGCAAAGTTTCCGTCCAGCTAAATCAAATTGAAATAAGAAACCTTTATTTGACCAAAGGCGATCTCAAAGTTGTGTTCATGCAGGCAACAACTTAAAATTTAAGGTTGGGAACTTTTTTTTTTTTTTTTTTGGCTGTAGGATATTTTGGTCTGTTTTTAAGAGTCGAATTGATTAATAAGATAAGATAAGATAAGATAGACTTTATTAATCTCACGAATGAGAAACTCGGTGTTGCAACAGCTCAAGTTACAGGTAGTACAAAGGGGGTAGAAAAAGGTGCACAATCTTTAAAGAGTAGGCACAATATACAATATAAAATACCATAATTATAATAAAAGATAAAAATATTAAGTGTCAGGAAGACACGAATTATGCGTTGCAGGATTTATCGAGCTGCCGAGTCTCCACGTTGCAGTCCAAATCCGAGCATTTTTGAATAATGACAACTCGAGTTGCAGAAAAGCTCCTTCACAGGTTTACTTTCCGTTCATGAAACTTACAGTCATGTTAACAAGTGCTGTCAGCCTCCCTCTATTGAAAGTTTTGTGTTATGCTTCACAGATTTGTTGACGTTATGTTATTGACGATATCCTGAAGTTATTTTTTCCAGCAGTTTTTCTTCTTTCTCTGTTGATCTCCTAATACTAGTATCCCCGGTGTGGCTGTGCCTCTGTGTTTAGTTTCTCCTCCATGAGAACAGATCAGTGGTGTTTCTGAGCGTCTCCCTCAGGGTGCCGTTGGATGGGAAACAGTGAGGCGATTGGATCAGCTGGGGGGGGGGATGTTCAGACATGCTGAGTAGCAGGATTAGGACGATGTGAAAAAGAGAGGAAGCCTTTGTTGCGGGAGGGTGGCACTTGCATAAGAAAGATAATGGGGGTATTTAGTTCGTCAACACGTGCTGCTGTAGATCTGAGAGCACCTGAGAAGCGTCTTAATCCAAAAAGTCTTTAGGTTTTATGCTGCCAGTTTCTTCAGTAATTTGAGTATTTATAGTTTTTTGATGGGAAGCGTTAATCCAGAGCTCGCCTGACCTTGCCTCCAGCCTGGCGTCCGGTGAAGGCTCATTATACTTTTATTTCTGCAGTGAGCCGACCACAAATTGACTGTGAAAGCTGCTCAAATGTTGCAGACTTTTGCTGAGCTTGTTGTCATTTATCTTGGAGTCAAACAGGCTTTGAATTAAGTTTTACGTTAAACAGTGTTAAAACTCTTGTTTTCCAACAGTGGTAGAGGAAAGATTATTTTATAGATACAAGATTAAATTAATAACGAGTTTTAGTTCAGCCTGTGTAAATCGCTTTAAAAGTTAAAGATGTTAAAAACTAGTTTTTCATATTCCTCACCTTACGTGTTGGCCTTGTTATTTCTCATCATTTACCACGGGACCATTCTAATAACTGACATTCATTTGGTGTTTGGTAAGATTATTAATTTTTAATTTCCGAAAAAAATTAGGTTTAATCATCTTGAGATAAACATACACTTTTTTTTTTTTTGCAGTGTCAAAGTCTACAGCTTTTACCTTTAGATCCCTAAAATTCTGTCGCGTTGAGTGAGTGTAAGAAACGTATAATGTATAAGCCCTATTGAAAACCTAAATTCTGGCCACTTTAATTAGTACTATTTTTGTTATTTTGTTAACACCAGTATCTAATCAGCCAATCACATGGCAGCAACTCAGTGCATTCAAATATGTAGACATGGTCAAAGTGACCTGTTGAAGTTCAGGCCAAGGATCAGGATGGGAAACAATGTGGGTACGGTTGTTGGTGCCAGACAGGCTGGTCTGAGCGTTTCAAAAACTGCTGATCTACTGGGATTTTCCATAATCTCTGGGGTTTGTAGAGAATGGACCAAAAAAGAGAATATATCCAGTGAGCAGCAGTGCTCTGGGAGAAAATGTCTTGATGATGTTGGAGGAGAATGACCGGACTGTTTTGAGCTGATAGGAAGGAACTGGTAACCCAAATAACTACTTGTCACAACCGAGGTATGCAGAAGGGCATCACTGAAGGCACAACATGTTGAACCCGAATTAAAGATGGCAATTGATCAGTTAGGTGATGCCCATTATTTGGATCATTCTAAATCCTTCTCATTATTAGATTTTATAAACGATTTACCAAGAGATCAAGCTATATATATATTTTATTTATAGACTAAAATAACCTCTCCAGCTCTCTCAGCAGTCTGTTAGGATAAAAACATGGATAAAAACCTCCGTGTCCTCCTCCTTCTTCTTTACTGATTCCCCATCAGCAGATTCTTCCCATTTTGCCCATTCGGAGGAAATGACAGGAGCCACAAGTGCTTTTTATAAGTGGAGCAGCCCATTCAGTCTCAGCCTTACGTAACCCGCTCAGTGTGTGTCTGAGGAGGTGTGAGAACGCCTCGGCCTCTTGGCGCCGTCGGTCGTGCCTCATCCTCGCAGAGTCGTGCCGGTGTTTGTGGGCGAGAGCCAATGTGCAATCTGAAAATAATATTCATCTGACCGAGTCACGTAACGTTGTCATGTGAAATGTGAGTCACCTCCACCAGTAAAGTTTAAGTGAGCTTTATGTTCTGTCTTAGTATTATTCAGAGCACAGCAGGCATTAGATGGGCATTTTTAAAATTTGATTTTAACCTGCTGAGTTAACGTTACAATGCCACTTTAAAGGTGGCACTCTGGATGTAAAAACAGTTCAAAGTGAAGATCTGAAGGAAGATGCTAATTTGCATTTTGTAGTTCAAAGTATATTTGGTTGTCTAAATCCTTGATTATCAAGTAGTTTTTTTTCAGTAGACTACTGTTGATCTTATTTGTCTGTCCGTCCATCCATCCATCCATTCTCTTCTGCTTATTCTTTTCAGGGTCGGGGGCTGGAGCCTATTCCAGCTACCATACCAGGTCTCCAGTCTGTCGCAGGGCTAACACATAGACACAAATAACCATTTGCACTCAGATTAACACCCACATTCACACCTATGGGCAATTTAGAATGACCCGTTGAGTATTAAAGGGTGGTAGCTTTTTTTTTTTCTTTTTTTTTTTTAAAAGATAGCAAATGTCTCTATACGTCCTTAAGGTTTGTTATGATTTGATTTTTGTTTTATTTTTAACCAAAAGACAAGATTTTTTTTGTTGTTGTTGTATTTCACAACCTGATCAAAAAGACTTGATACATTTAAACTGGGTTAAAGTGACTTCATGACAACGGGTGAAACAAAATGAAAAGTGGCGGGAATCAGCTCTAATGTTAGCATGCTAGGCTAACTAGCTCATTCATTTTTGGTGTAAGCTATTTAGCTTTATATCTTTTTTTAAAAAAACATTAAAAAAAAAAGATATTTATCCTACCTTGCTAGCTTCTATTCTCTCATTTAAATGCTGGCGTGAATGCTGACTCAAGTAAAGCTTAAAGAGGTTTGAAAAATTTCACCTTATCTCGATAAATGTGCTGTACTGGGTTATGAGGGCAACATACCTTTTATAAAACTTGATAGTATAAGTTGGCTTAGTTGAGCATAACATTTAAAACACTTAAATCTTATGTTTCAGATTTTTTATGTAGAATAAATTTAAAAAGTGTTAAAGTGTTAGCTTTGGTATAGGGGATTTCAAACCATTATAGCTTTTAAGTTGAGCTAACTGGCAAATAGAGTTTTTTAAAATGGCAAACTATTATCATGGTAAAATGAATCCAGGCCTGTCTTTTTTAGCTTTGATCTTTTGGATTAGAAAAATGAGTTAAAATGCATCCAGAGAACATTTTGAATCTTTAAATTGAAAGCTCAAAAAGAAAGATTGGTTTACATGAACAGTATTTACAGTTGTGAGAGTTACAGTAAAATGCTGTTATAGGTCCTGTCCATGTTGTCTATTTTGGGGTAGCTCACATTAAAACTTAATTTAGATTTTTTTTTTGTTTACATTTTTAGTATTCCAGCATTTTGTTCTGAAAAGACTGGCATCCCTTGGAAAGTAGAGTTTTGTCACCCTGCTGCTCTTGGCACTGTTTGGTCCTGATAATCTGACCTGCTTGTCACCCATGTGTATGTCTAAGACATGTGAGCCTCATGATTCTGCTGCCACTGGTCACATCCTCCTCTGCACAAGGTCACATTTCCACAGCAGCCCCCAGCCAGTATTGATCAACATGTGCAGAGGAATGGCAGCTGGAGTGTTAGGTTATCGGTGGGACGATTGAAAGCAGCGCCCTCTCTTTTCCATCTCTTCTGTTTCTCCCGGAAGCTGACATGTAAACCGGTGACACACTCGGTCCTCTGCTGTGAGCGGCGGGAAGCTGGCAGCTCGCTCTGAGCTCATCATGAACAGGCCTGTTCTTGGCAGCTCACCCACCAGCCTGTTACCTTGGATGGCTGATGAATAACACCGAGAGACAGAGAGAGGTCTGTCTGCATCATAGGCTCATTTTCTCAATAAACCACCGGCATTCAGACGAAGAGGGAAGAGAAGTTTTCTAGAGAGCGTGAGAGCATGTTGCAACTTTGGTGAGATGGGACACTTTTCCTCAGGTCAGTGATGGAGAGATGGTCTGTTGTTCTTTATCTTGTTAAACTCTGGATGTATTGAATAAGAACAGTTGTAATGTGATGATGTGCTTATTACAAAAGGCTGAGCATGTGAAATTTTGGGTGTTTTGGTCCACCACTGAGTAATGAACTAAATAAATTGAAAACTAAATAAACAGGAAAGTTGATACAGGAGAAATATAGAAAATTCTATAAATTGTCTACAATATATTTTTTTTATATTAGTTTTGGTGTATTTCCTGATACAGAAATAATATACTCCATAGAAAATTTTATATATGTCTTATTTTTATCTGTTTTAGTCCTCTATATATTAAATATTCAAAAAAATAACAAAATGTATGAATGAATACATAAATAGACTTAAAAAGAAACAGGAAGCAGGGTAAGTAATACAAAGGAGAATAGATACATATTGATTTCATACTTGCATTTTGAATTTTGTTTTTCAGTCTCGGCTCAATTTATGGATATTTTTAAGGAGTCCTTTGTTTTTTTTTTGTTGTTTTTTTGTATATAGTTTGATTTAGGCATTTCAGTTCCTCCATACAGGCTAAGAGAAAATGCAGACAAACTATATGACTATATAACTGGATAAGTAAATAAAAACTAAATCATCAATGCTACTAATGCTTTTATTTATTTATTATTTATTGTAATTTTGGATTTTTGTTATTTTGGTCCTCCTTATGCTAAGAGGAAAAACTTGGCTAACAAAATACTTAATACCCCAAAGTAAATATACAGATTAAATGGTGCAAAGAAACACAGAAGCAAATTACATATGACACATCAGTTTATTTAGATATTATTTTTGGTGCATTTAATTGCAGTATTGATTCTTCATACAAACCAACACGTAGTAAAAGTAAAGTAAAAGTTGATACAAATATACACCATAATTTTACTTTTTTATTACTGATCATGTCTTAAAGTTCAAAACTTGATGGTTATGAATAAAAACTTGCTTCATTTTTGTGAATGGAAGCCTTTTTGCATTCTGTCCACTTAATTGAGAAATGATTTGGGAATTAAAAATAAGCCTTGCAGATAGTATGAGTAGCCTTATATTTCTTTTTTCCACGTTGCACTTGCTCACTTTAGAACGCGCACGTGTGTGTGTGTGTGTGTGTGTGTGTTCTTGTTTTGAATCATGGGAATGGTTACCAATGCAAAATGATCTTGAAACGAGTTGGAGTGCAGTGAGTAATACATTATGAGGCTGTTATGTAACACGACATGGTGGGAAGGCAGCGGCTGTTTTTCTTTCTTTTTTTTCTCCCTTTTATACTCCTTCTCATTTCTCTTTTATTTTACTCTCCTTTTAGTGTTTTTCTATCAGGCCTTAAATAAATCACCACATCCAAGACCTTTAAAATCTCTTATCCAACTCAGGTGTTGATTAATAACTAGAGGTGATAAATCTTTTCAAGTCTAACAAAAACAATCACATTTTGATGTTGCATTCATAATAAATCACTTACCATAAAACAAAATTTTTAAGCAATATTTGTATTTTACTTTAAAAATACATTTTGTAATTCCCCTCCACAAATTTAATCTTTCACCACCAGATTCAGTGTATTTATTTATTTATTTATTTATTTAGTTTTGTACTGCATGGTTAAATAAGGGTTACAAAAACTTTACTGCACCACCTTGTGGTAGCAATTGGTACTCCATGAAGGTACAGCTTAGATCTAGTTCAACGTCAGTTGATGTCTCACCCACACAACACATGGATGTCTTTAAATTAATTTCTTCAACTTCTGTAAATTATTTTGCGGGCTTTTAGAAGGTTTTAAACTATTTTTAAACATTATGTTTTATTAGTTATTCAGTGTTATGCAGTTCCAGCACAGGACATGAAACTGAACAGAACGCTGCACGGAAATTTTAAAATGACTGCTGTTTTCCTAACCTGGCCTCTAGTTGTGCTTCCAAATAAAGCAACAGCACACTGTGTACATGAAATACACACACCAATGAAAACACAATAGACTGGTGTAGCAGGCTACACCACTATACATTTAAAAAATAAAATAAAATAATAATGATAATAATAATAACAATAATAATAATAATTTAACCTTTTGCTAAATGGTTATTAAAGTTGAGCTAGCTAAAATAACATATACTGTAGCATGATTGGCTGTTTTTACCTATTTTCTTCAGCCTTATATCACTGCTCACTTGTTCAGTCTGTTCTGTTCAGTCATGTAAAATGGTTCATCAGTCTTCTCTGACCCCTCTCCACCAACAAACACAAACACCCACTGAAACAAAAAGTTGAGGACATGACTTCTCTTCATACTATGAATATTTTCAGATTTCAAGGCCCTTGAAGTAGACTGAGGCGGTTGAAAATCTTGGGTCCCAACTGTTGTATAGAACATGTGAACACCAATGTTGTTTCTCCATTTTTACAGTCTACAGTCTGACTTGTAATAGACAATTTTTAAAAAAAATTTTTTTTTTTTTGATCCTGGTGTTGAAATGTACGTTAAAAGGAGACTTTTCATAAGCTGTGACTTACTTTGAGCAGATACTGACCACACATGGTGATATGACCCTTGAGAATTTATCCCAAATGTACTTTTTGAAGGAAACGGATCAAACATCCAGAGCATGAACGCTTGTTTCTGTCCCTGTACGTCACAGTTGGTGCACTTTATTGAAATTATGATGTTGATGGTTAATGGCGGCTATAGAAACCGTCTTGTGTCTTTAAATTGTGACACTTGGAATGATTGTGAGACTGATTTTAGTTGAAGTTTTTAACTGTGCTTATAAAGTTTCTGAGGATGTCAAGCAGGAACGTTTTTTCAGATATGACTAATTTCGGTCTTCATTTCCAAACCCGTAATTGCTGTGTGGATATTAGCGTGTTCACTTCCTGCTAACAGGAAGTTGGATCGTGGTATTTAAAGGCCAGCTGGTGCAGCAGATCTAAGAACAGTTGTTGTGATATTTCTCACCATTACCGAAGCTTTGGTGTCAGTCACGGCTGTGACACAGGCGGTCATGTTGTGTGTTGTCATTTTTGTGTTGGTGGAAACTGTTGGGTGACACAGCGACAGCTCAGACTTTTTTTTTTTCTTTTTTTTTTTTTTGTG
>VVHJ01056928.1:0-20156 GCA_015107715.1 Tylochromis polylepis | reverse complement strand
CGTAAACTCATCCAAGCTGTTAGAAGCAGCCCTCATTGTGTCCCAGTCTGTACATTCCAAGCACGTGCGAAGCTCCTCCACAGCCTCTTTGCTCCACAGTTGTTCGGCTTTTTTAAACTGCTAATGCCTTTCAGAAGCTTCAACCTATGTGCAGGATTTGGTTTCTTTCAGTCTATATTTAAATAAATTTTAATCCCATGTAATTCATTTTCCACTTATTGAAATTTCTTATTATCAGCAGCATGGTGGCACGGTGGTTAGCACTGTTGCCTCACAGCAAGAAGGTCCTGAGTTCAATTCCACCATCAGGCCGGGGTCTTTCTGTGTGGGGTCTGCATGTTCTCCCCGTGTTTGCATGGGTTCACTCCGGGTACTCCGGCTTCCTCCCACAATCCAAAGACATGCAGTTAGTGGGGATAGGTTACTTGGATACTCTAAATTGTCCATAGGTGTGAGTGCGAATGGTTGTCTGTCTATATGTGTTAGCCCTACAACAGACTGGCAACCTGTCCAGGGTGTACCCTGCCTCTCGCCCTAAGACAGCTGGGATAGGCTCCAGCGACCCTGAAAAGGATAAGCGGTAGAGAATGGATGGATGGACATTTCTTATTGTTTAGCACTTCGTAACTTCATTTTTAACTTAAGTGTACTTAAGTTAAAAATGCAACAGTGTTGATATGGTTTAAAGTAAGTTTCCCTTTATTTGGCCACTCTTGAACATACACTTTCAAAAATGATATGAATGTACTTGCCTTTCAACGTAGAAGTTTACATCCAAAGGAATGTAATTTATTATCTCAACACCTGTTAAGGTACTTAGGAACTAAAAGAAGCTTTGCCTGCACATCCTTACTCCCTTCAAACAGTAGATAAAATATAATCAGTGAAATGAGTGTCTGTTTTAGCTGTGTTTTCTACTGTTTGCCAGCTGCTGAGATGAATCTACCAATAAAGAGTGTTTGGGTGATATTGAGTTACAGACAGATTTGTGGGATATCTAACTTCAGACTTCACACTTTGATGGCGAAGTTTATGACTTCCCAAATGGCGTTCAGGCTCACCCCTGCCCCTCCTCTCTTCATCCCATTCCAGCTTCCTCCTCTCATGCCTCCAAGTTTTACAGTCCAGAGATAAATCCTTTTCATAGGAGGGCCGGTGAAGTGAACTTACACTACCCTTATGAAAGGCTTTACTCACTTCCTGTAGTAGTGCCTCAAGGTTCAGGGGTGAATGGGCTGTGCTTATGTCAACACTGCAGAGCTAGTGATTCTTTAGTCCAAACCCCCTTAGGAAAACAAAAGCGGGTAGAATATTATGTCCTCTAAACTGGTTTTCAAGGTTTACGGTCCATGGGAATTATGCCCTGCAGTAGAAAAAGAAAGATATAACACAATTCATTTAATCCCATCCCTCGGAGAACTGGCATATCTTAAAGATACACCTCTATGCTTCTTCATGTATTTTAATTAACTTGGCTTTTTCTTAACGTTGCTCCGGGGCTCTATTTTCTATCTATGTAGTGCACGTGTGTGTGTCAACGTGTGAAGTTCTCCTCAGTGCTGCCGCCTTACTTTTGCATTTGAAGAAACACAGAAATGTTGAAGAAATACTGGGAACTGTATGAGGATGTGTACACACACAGGGGAAAGGTTCTGTTTGTTTATCTTTGGAAATGGCTTTGTGGGAATATCAGATTTGTCCCTAACTGGCACACAGACTGACATCACTTCCTGTACCCGAGTGGTTGGCTCAGTGCCACGCTGTAGAAAGCAACAAAGTGCATTCTGGGGAATCCGGGGCGTATATTTCTTTGTATGGTAGGAGAGGGCCGTGACGTCAGAGGCACCACTCACACTTACACGTTTCACACTCTTGACCAACGTTTTAAGAAGTTTGTCTGCATGAATAAATTGGTCATTAAAGAAGCAAACATAATTAGCGAGGGCTGTTTGGATAAACAAAGACGTTTGAAATCATCCCCCTGGACATTAGAATCAGCAGACACCCCACAATACGGTGTTATCACAACATTATGCACACTCACGACAGCAATATTATTTTGATTTTTAGCATTTTCCAATGTGCTGAGTATTGCAACAACATATATTGCAATTTATCATCTTTTTCACCTGCAAGTTATGTCTTAAAAGTTAAACTTGGTCTTATTCTGTAAAATAGACACTGAAAAAGTCTTACTTTAATCATTTGTTTGCTGATTAATGAGATTATCAAGCATACTAACACTGTCTCTAAAGCCTTCCATAAATGTTATCATAAGACAGAGTCAGGGTCTGGTATCGCTCTGCAGTTTGATTGGGGTCAAGTTGGCAATTAAATTCAATCTGTTTCTGATATTACAGCGATTAACTGCGATGACTCATCGAGCGTCACATATCTGTTGATGTTCTACGTAGACAAAAATTCACATTTAACCATTAAATTTGCGCTCAGCAACTGGCTTGCTCTACAGGACTATGAACTAGAATACAACCAGCTGGCAGCCAGTTGAGTCGAGTGCCCTCGAGTGTGCTCATTAACAAGGACTCATTCAGACTGACGGGAACATGTTGGCAATCTGTCTGCATTTATAAGTTAGATAGCAATTATTTGCAAGCCTTCGACAATCTCTCTGAAAGTTACTGCAGTCAGGCCGAGTCTACTGTTTGCTCCTGCCTGGTGACCTGTGCAATCACCTTGCTATCAAATGTAGTCATGATTGCAACACTGTCACGCCCTGGGCAACTAATTAGTCACTACAGAGTTGCAATAGGTCACATAATGTGAAAGAAATTCAAGCCTCTATGCTATACATGTTGCTGTACATGTATGTTATCTCAAGATGGCGTTGCATGCAATTAGTCCTCTTGTTCATAGTATTCCCAGAGTAGTTTATTTAATAACAAACTGTGGATTTTTCAATATCATATGACGTTTTGCAGATGAAATAAATGTGTTGCAACCAGAATCTTGGCAGTCTTAGGTCTGATAGTGATAACACTATGTTTCTATGCATTTTATAACTGGAATAAACAAAGATATGGTGTGATACACACATCTGCTATATTTGTTTATAGTAGAAAAACAGAAAAATTTAGAGCATTACAACATAATTACAACACTGTTTCCGCCTGTAGGCCATCTTATTTTATTATTTCTTCTAAATTCCTGCGATTCCTCCCCAATTTCCCCGGTGTTTTCGTAGTTATTTTAAGCATGAGGCTGGTTCTATTAATTGAAAGCAACAGGCCAGGTTTTAGAAGTGCAAAGCGACCAGTATTCTGCACAATGTCGAGTTATATAGAGACTGGTTTTCTTCACTTAGAAATATTTTGAGGAAGCTTGTAGTCTGGGAATATATAAAAACAAGTGCAGGATTTTTAATCACCTTCAACGTTATCACATAATAGTCTGGAAGAATAATCTGCTGAATTGGAAAAAATATATCTGAAAGAGATATTAGTGTTTAACAAATGAGGTCCAAAAGTAGCCTGCCAAGGACTGTGAAAAGTGTCTAGTGACATCACTGCTTGGACCTCACGTTGTTTAAATATATCAAAAGTGAGTATTTGCACAGTCTCTCCCTTCTTAATATGGATTTATATGCTCACTTCCTATCTGAGCTCTAATACTATCACGGTGACGCTGAGACAGTGTAGAAAAATAAAAGAATACCATTAATATCTTTTTACAGAAAATAAATTTTTCCCGCACATGGTCTTGTCATACTACAGCCAATGTTTCTGTTAGAATCAGCGTCTGTATAGTTGACACTAATCCTCAAAAAGGCATAACTGAAGAAACTGAACTTTCATTATAATTCAGCTAAAAAAAACATAAACTAATAGATAAATAAATACATTTTGAGGTGGCGATGGAGGGGAAACTGGGCGGTCTGCGCTGTAGCCGAAACTTACTTGCTCAGCGGACGCACAGGCGAGGGACCTACATAGAAGCTACGGCGTCCCCAGTATTTCTACTTTCAACACATTAAAGTTCATCTGACAATTTCAGCTCAACTATTTTTTCTGTACTTTATATTTTAACCGCATTTAAAACGTCCTGCTTTATTCCTGGCCAGAACCAGAGCAACAAGTTTTGAAAAAGCCCAATTTTAGATGCAGTTTGCGCAAATATACGCTACAGTGACATGCTTCAGCATTACATTGCCAGATACTAAATTATCTGTTTACAATCTTTTATAACACTGCCTCTGTCACGGTAAATCGTAAGGGGAGCATCAAGACAGTATTTAACAAATCCACGTCACAACAGCTTCCTGTGTGTGCCCACGTAGAATAAACGGGAACAGAAGTGGCGGTGAAAGTTATTTGCCGTGTGTATCCGTCTGTGCGTAACTTCTCACTTTCAGAATGAAACCACAAAATCTTTTTATACTATCACATGTGGTTTTGTCGCCTGTGACATTTGCAGTAGTCGCCGGTGCCGAGGCGTAATACTTTATAATGAGCTTGTGAGCTGCCTGCAAAGAAGTTTCTGATGAATAGTAATTTTAATGTGCATCTTTAGTTTAACTGAGGCTCTCCATAGATTTCAGAGTTGACCAGCAGCCAAAAACATACATCTACTGATAAACCCTGTTGTCTAAATAAAGTCCGGTCTATTCCTGAGCCTTTGTTTGTTTGCTTTAGGTATGCCAGCTGTCAAACCCTCCCCCTGAGCCCTGTTACAACAGAGGGATATCTGCTAATGCGGTGTTGTAGATGAGTGAACCACAGAGCAGAGCGCAGTGTTGGGAGGTCAGTAGGTAGTCAAGTGTGTAGCTCACACTGCAGGTGGACTCAGCGGTTTTCTTTTTTCTCTTTCCGTTTCAGATATTTCGTCTAATAACACGTTGTCAGAAATGCAAGCGTGCAAAGGTGAAAGATTTAAACCATTTAAACTAATTTTCTAAAATCCCGTTTCAGATCTTAGTCCCGTAATTTTGTACACAGAGAAATTTGAATTCAAATCATAGTTGTTGTTTTTTTTTTTTCTTTTTTCTTTTTTTAATGAATTTGGGTTGCGATCTGACTCGGAAGGATTAGGTTGATGATGAGATGTTGATGTTGAGCCCTGATCAAGATTTAACTGTCTTGTCCTTTGTAGCTGTTGGTTCTTAAATTTCCTTTGTTGCAGATGTTTGTTTTCTCAGAGAGAGGCCTGTGAGAACTAGACTTTGCTTTGATTGATATTGCAACAAAGGATTGTCAGGATTCACAGTCAATACTTACTGCTCTTTGCAAGATCAATTTGACATGGCTGACTGGAGTAAGATTGAGTTACAGAATAATGGAGGGCTGTGCCTTTTGCAGTACGTCTGCTATTTTGTAGTGTTTAAAAATTTTGGAGATGGGGTAAGGAAATGTATTTGTATGTAGTCTGCAGAGTGTCTGGCGGGCTTGCTTTTCAGACCGAGTGAACAACGACTCCTCTCATTCCTGTTCTGTGGGTGTTTGGCCCGGCCAACTAAAGCCACTGGTAGCAGCTGGACAGGACACACTCTGCTGTCCACCAAAGACGGAGGAAAAAGAAAGGTGGATGGAGAGAAGGGGAGACAGATGCGGGGGAGAAAGGCAGACAGAAAAGGTGACAGCAGACACCACGCTGCGGCGGGGCCAACAGATGCTCGTTTTATTTCCTGTATAACTTTTGATGTCAGCTGTGGTTGCAGGCTGACGGCAATGACATATGTGATACGAATTGTTTGTTTCAGTTTGATCAAACGATGCACTCTCCATTTGTGTGACACTGTTAGACCAGTGTGACCTAAACTAGTTCATAATTCCTTAAAAGCCATCATACTTGTTCCACAAGAGGTGTTACAGTTCAGAAGTTATGATGAATATCTTTCTGTGTCTTGGAAAGGACTCACGACGTTGCACAGAAAAAGAGGCTAATTCAATATTAATGCAGTTTTAATATAAAAACTGTGCCATGGGACAGATTCTGAACTATTTTCAGGGCTGACATAGGTTGTGGTGAGAGGAGAGAGGTGCCAGAAAAATGGGTGGGGCTTATCCTCTGACAAAGGCACACTTAATGTATTTAACTAAACATTTGCACCTTTATTCGACAACAGATGGAATTTTTTTTTCTTTATTACTAATGACTAATGTATTTTGGAGCTGGGGGCTTCGGTTTTCGTTTGGCCGAATAAGCTGGTCTTCCTGTAAGTTTTAAATATTTTCTGTGGAAATTTAGGGTGATCATCCACGCATCCCTTGGGAGCATGACTATTTGCTGTATTTTTCGTTGTTGAAAGCATTAGTTGTCGATATACTTTGTCATGAGAACATTTTGCCTGTGATGATTGGCCAGAGACATCGTCATCTTCTGGGAATAATAACTATCACTGGCTGTTTCCACACAGATCTGGTGATTTTTATTTGTTATTTTTTTGCTTAGGTTTCTTGCAGATTTGCACCCGCGACTGGCTGATCTTGCCTTTT
Source organism: Tylochromis polylepis (assembly GCA_015107715.1). Lineage (NCBI taxonomy): Eukaryota > Metazoa > Chordata > Actinopteri > Cichliformes > Cichlidae > Tylochromis > Tylochromis polylepis. The sequence continues at coordinate 13,707 of VVHJ01056928.1, read as the reverse complement.
TGCACGAAAACAAAAACATTGTCACAGTGAATGCCCCGCTTTTCTTTCCACGTGTTGCCCTTTTCTCCCATAAGTCTCTCTGTTCTGCTGTATTTTTAAACAATTAGAAAATCACATCATTGCCCAGCAGCTGCTGTAATCTGTTGGCAGTCTCCCAGAAAGACGTGTGTTTTTCTTTGTTTGTCTGGCAGTTGTTTGTTATTCTCCATGTGTGAGGGGAAAAAGTGAGTTGAAGTGCCCTCGGACGTGTTTGTGGGAGTGAGGCGTGCTGACACGGCCGGGGAGGGAATAGGCTTCGGCCCGCTGGGAGGAAAAGGGAGAGGGGTTAGGCGGGGGTTGACGTACTGATGCGCCACAGGTTTTTGCCATTAGGTCTGGTGGTTTTATCGCTATAGCGAGACCTTGCCGTATTTTAATATATGTATCCTCCCAAAAAGAGTTAAAGATAATCTTTCTGGGTTTGTAGTAAATTCACGAGAAACAAGAGCACAGCAGCATAAAGTCCAGGCTGAGGCCGTCTGTGAAGGGTTTGGGATTTGTCTCTTGAGAAAAACACGATATAATAAATCCTCTGATGTTTTCCTTACAGCAAGGAGAGGGAAACTATGCCATACATGATCTCTGGCTTTATGCTGATCTAACGTAGGCTTATTGGGTGGCACGGAAAGAGAAAACAATAGCTATGTGTTCTGAGCAACAAAAACAACCCCAAAAACCCTTTCCCCCTAGCTGTACCCCACCGCTGAGGCACTGTGTTTTCAGAGTCAGTTGGAGAGTTTAACATTGTTATCAAACTGTCTTTCACTTAGACTTTAATTATTTCCAAATGTTCCATCTGATTGCTGTTGGCAGCCTTTGCGTGTTTAGTGTGATGTGTTTGAAATGTGAGCGGGCCTTGGCTGGCACAAGCCTGTGGGGTAAAATGTGAGGTCTGACCCCAAGAAAAAAGAAAAAAAAATACTTGGCCAAACTCTTTCTCATACTATACTTGACTTTTTAATGTAAAAGTGCTGTTTGTTACCTCACTCGGAACAACTTCACTTGTACCACCCCGAGTCCCACTTGAGGTTTGTGCATCTGCAAACTGCACCCTCATTGTTTTTAAGTGGGTCATACTCACTGAAAACGTAAAGGAAATTTATAGCACAGGAAATTGTCAGGCTGTGGTTAGCTTAGTTAACCACCACAAAGGTTGTGGCCTGTGAGTAGAAGTTGCATATCATGCAAGAGTGTGAATGCTAAGCGCAGTCATGTGACTCTAAATGTACCATTGTGCTGGTCAAGGAATCGCAGCATTCGTGAATGATGGAACTGTTCGTTATGGCTGACTGTGCAGGAGAGAAAGCATAGTCAGACCGGCTGAAGTCCGAGCATCTACTGGAAAGTAAATGAGAGATATGTGTACATCCAGTTCTCCCATTGCCAGTAACTTATGTACATGAACATTTAATTACTGAGAGTTGACAGTTGTATGACACGCCTTAAAAATGAGGAGGAATGTAACAATTCTGAAACCAAGAGCGAAAGCCTTAAATAAGTGTCTTTAATATTGTATACTGGGACAAAAGGAGGTACCGTACAAGTAAATAATGATAAACAATAATAAATACAGTTTTATATATCGGTAGTTGTTTGAAACAAACAAATAACTGTGCATTAAAATCCACTGCTTCTCTAGTCCTGAACTTCAAATTCATTTTCTTGGACTGCAGCTGGCGACAGTAGTCCTCATGGCTTCACCTGGTCCCGGTTAAGAACGGCCCTCCAACTCAAAGTCAGTCTCCAGAGCAGAACAAGGACTACTGATATCAGCTACAGGCAGTGGAATTCAAGGGACAAGGTGTTCTCTAGAGCGGCAGCTGAATGGCGTCGAGGACCGCCGCCACAGAAACCTGCTAAGCGGAAATATGAGGTGTTGCTAACTGGTTACCAACAGGTGAACTTTAAAATAAGAAGCGAGAGGGTTGTCCATTCGTGGATGGTGTTGTTCTCTCAGATAGATAAAACAAAATTAAAGACCAAAAGAATAAAGGACTCCACAGACACTTGGCCAGCCTTTAATATACATGGGCGGCCCGCCCAGATAAAGTCTGTGTGTGGGAACAACTTGGGTAATAAGCAAATGAACTATGGTGACTATGTTGTGTGAATCCCACAGAAGACTTAAATCTTTCGGCCAGTCAGTAAATGCACAACCTTCTCGCAGTCTGTAAGAAGCCCAGTCAGCTGGGGGCCTTCTTTGTTGGGTTTGAACGGCCTCGCTGTGTCTGCATAGGTTTTCTGCTGCAGTCTGAAAACATGCAGGCTGGGTTTACTGGCAACCTTAAATTGCCCACTGTGTGAACATGAGCATGAACGGTTCTGTCTCTACATCTGTGTCTGATCCAGTGTCAGTTAGCATTGGCTCAAACCACACTGTGGGCATCGGGATAAGGAGGTATCATAACTACAAGGGATGGCTCTCAGTAAATAAGACCTCCGAATAGTCTTCATGATAGCTAAAACCTACTGTCTGACCTTAACAACAATGAATTCATGCAGTTTTGTTTCACCACTCTAAAGTGTTCTCCGGATGTTTTGATTGTTCAGGAGATTGTATACATCATCAAGTAAAGAGCAAAGTTGCAAAGTATGAACTAAATCCTTACCTTTGCTCAGACTCTAAACGATGTAGACTGTAAACCCTGGTTCTTGTAGAATGTTAAATGTAACCATTACAGGAAATCAGTGAAGTTACTTTGGGACATTTACATTTATAGTACTGTGGGATGATGATGCGTTTGTGTTTCATGTTACTCAGCATACATATAGTTAGACTGAGTGACACGGCATCATTTAGAGGAAAAACCTAGATTGTAGGGGACTCAGAAAGGTTTTTTTTTTCTTTTTTAGCATTTGATGATTGTTAAAAAGTTTCACCTCATAAAATCCAATTTTAGCATTTCAAATAGTCTAGCTAAGCCAGCTGTGGACTACAGTGGATGAGAGGTTGGAGTACTAAGTTGTGTGCTCACACTAAAAACGTTAGTAAGGTCCTATAAACAGACATGTCTGACAATTAAAGCTCAGAAACAGACTAATAATGTACAAGCGTTTTACTAACAAAAAAACTGGAGCACAGATTTCTTACATATTATTGTCCAGATTATCCTGTCAGATATTCTTGCAAGAGGCACCAACAGCACAGACACATATGAAATATGTTGTTCTGTGTGGCAACTACAGCGGCTTGTGTCAGGAAAAAAAAGCAACAACTTAATTTTAGTAAGTTGTTTTTGTCACTCCTGGGTTAGTGTCTCTTTTAAGCCCCCAAGAATGCTGCTTGGATTTGCATTGACAGCAATATATGAGGCTATGAATCCTACACATACTGTAATATTTATTTTTAATGCAAGAATCATTATTTCTCTGCTGCAGGACCGTTGTTTCGCAGCCCATGTGAGCTGCTGCCGGTGGGGACGGGCCACCCAGTGCAAGCCATGCTGAAGAGCTTCACTATCATGTCAGGGTGTGCAAGCAGGGGCACCACCAGCTTGCCCCAGGAGGTCCACATCATCAACCTGAGAGCACATGCTCATGAGGAACCAGACAGCTCTCCAACAAAAGTGAGTCATCCTTAGTCAAAGAACCTGAAACTTGAATGATCTTAAGCTAACCTATAAATGCTCATTAAAAAAGTATGCAAATTTAGTATGCAGAGAAACTGTATTCATAGATTTATTTATATTAATTCTTCAGTTTAACAAGAAAGTCAAAAGAGAAGTGACCTGCCATAAGCCGGATGGAGATTGTAAGACCTGCTGTGGTTGATATTTCCACTGCCCTAGTTTTCTCAGTTCTGATAATGGCTGCCAGTTATTTTCCATTTTACTTCAAGGAGACGTCTTGGCAAAAGTGAAAGCCTTATGTCTTTTATTGATTCCGCTCATTAAAAAAAACAAAACAGTTTCAGACATTATGATCAGCTGAGCTTCCAAAGAAAAACCTTTTTAGCGTGAGTAATTAACACAGTGATAAATCATTTAAGCACCAGGTATTTTCCCACCATTTGCCTGTTTTGAGCAGATCTCTTTAGCGCACTCATTTCAACTGTCAGCACTATCTCCCGATAGTGTTCCTGTATTTGATGTTAATTGCAAAACCACTCCCTGTCTTCGGGTGTTAAACAGCACATCTCTTGGCTTGAGTCCTAATCATCAGCCATAGTTTGGAGATGAATCATGGGCCCATGGCCTTCAAAGCCACCGTCACTGGGTTTTAAACCTTCATCCCCCTCAGTCAGAGAGGTGTGAAAAGCAGCATGTATAGACTTGTCACTGCAGTCGTGTTGCTGATATAAGCTTTGGCGTTGCCAAGGCCAAATGTACAGCAGCACAGTGTGTGTGGGTATGCTTCATCAGCAGGTAAATAAAGAAAAAAAAATCACATGGAGATTCATCACCTTGCTGTAATCTGTCGTGTTTACTCAGTGTAATGTACTGCGGAGGAGTTTCATTTGACTTCTCAAACATTTTTTTAGACCTTCAAACTTTAATGCCATGTTGTGCTAAGTGGAACACGCTGAAAAATGACGCTGAAAAAGGAGTCACTCCTTCCTCCAAATTAGCAGGTTGTCACTTAAATCAGATTCAGGAGCTGCCTCCAAAGATTCGAATAATCATTCCTTATTTCTACCATATGAATAATGAAGTATATGTCTGTAACCAAACCAAGTCATTTGTCCAAATTTTATGTCACTTTCAACAATGTGTAAATGCACAAAAAGTGGAAGCATTAGAAAATTAACTCACGGTAGGCTTGCTATTAAAATATCTGAATATTACTTTTTGCCTACAAGGTTTGACTTTAAATTCTTTTAAGGTCATGCAAGGGTTAATGATATTCTGATATTCTGTCCTGTTAGAGACACTTCTCAGGTATTTGGGCGGTCGAGGGGGAGAAACATTTAAATAGTGGTGAAATGGAAACTCATGCGTATCTTGACACTTTATGTCTTATTATAGACGTTTTAGTCATCGCTGTCGGCGGGCACTTCACAGGTACTACTCACGAGATGAGAGCTACGCACGTCACACACGTGATAAAGGGAACGACTCGGCCAGTAACAAAGCTTAAACTGAACTAAAATAACCGAAGCTTCACCTTTAAGGAGAAATGTAACGGAATACGGCAGATCAAACCTAAAATGGTGCAATGTCTGAAGAATTTATGTTCCTTTATAGTGACGAGCAGAGTTTACATGACGAGTCTTAAAGATAAACATTATTATCCAGTTGATAAATTACTCAGCCAGTATTTATGGAAAAAAGTTATGGACTTCAGTATTACACGCACACGTGGCCTTCACAGACAGAAACTACACCAGGTCACTGTAATCGTAATAATTTGAACCCCAAAAAGGGGCTAGCAGGGATTACCACAAGTGCGATGCAGATTGTAGCTGCTCTCATTTATGAATTCCTGTGCAATCATTTAGTAGGTAGATTTTTTGTTTGTTTGGATGCTTCTGAGGTGTCCTGCAAAGTTTGAAGGCTTTGCTATGTTTCATCTAGTTGCAGATTTACTGTGTCAGGGTGGATTATGATTACATGCAGATAGATTGTATTCACGCAGAACAAACTGAATTGGGTTTTGTCTTCGCCTGCTGTCGGATATGATTGTTGGCCTCAGCACATTCCTCACCTTTAGGTGTTTCCCAGACCAACTGATTGGCGTTTTAACAGACAGAGTGCAAGTCAAGGTATGTGTAGTACGGACTTAAGACGTAGATGACAAAGAGCTTTCCTGTTTTAAGCTTGAACAGACTTGTATGGAAAATCAAACAATCCTAACCATATCTTAGCTGCTGTGAAAGTTCCTCGCAACCGACAAGACTGACTGTTTAAATCTTGTTGTCGCTTGCTCTCAGGAGATCTTTCTGCACGTCGTCATCGACCAAATGATGACTCATAAATACAGTCAAGCAACAACGTCTGCTCGAACTAATTTAGCACGCCTTTCGTTATCTGCGTGCCTTGCTTATTTGATATACATCCTTATTTTCAGCTGACTTCATTTATCGTAAGTTCAAGATGAGAAATGTGAGAAGTCCATCATTAAAGTTCACCAGCGTTGAATTCCTGCCGGCTTAACTACAGTTGGAAGAGCTCGGGACTTGATATTTTTTCAGTTATTCTTTAAGTGGTGTACAGAAGTTGGATGTTATTCTAATTTGCTATATTTAAAACTACAGCTTCATAGCACAGTAAAGTACTTAGTTCCAGAGTGTGCGAAACACATCACTTTATCGAGCTTTCGGTCACCCATCACCTCCATGGTCAAGTGAGGACTAGCGCGGAGGAGGGAGAAATCCAGCTGTCTGTTCCCCTGCCTACAGCCTTGGCTACAGAAGGTCACGCCAGGTCTGGTTGAGATTAGGTGGCCCTACAGAAGCTCATTCTGTTACTCGAGGTTTCTGCTTATGATTAGATAAGATATCCTAAAGGACACCCAGACCCTCTACCCACTCTGGTCCTTGATTTTGTTTCCACCTGAGACGTGGGCACAGATTGGCCTGTTCAGATACAAGCAGCTCCTGACAGCCTTCGACAGGACCGTGTTGGAGGGCAAACAATGCGTCAGACTATGGCCTTATTGACACAATCTGCCCCTGATCTTTTGTGACAGGAGAAGGCGATCTTAACATCCTAGTCTGCATTTGGGGAAGGATGTTCTTACTTAGAAGGCTGTCTGAGAAAAGACCTCATTGCTCTTCATCACTTATCCTTGACCACAGAGAGTCTAAACCCGTTACTTCTTTCAGAAAACAAGTAAAGCTGTAAAAAAAAAAAAAAAGACCGTTTCTATTGCAAATTCGTGAGCTCACCTCTTAAAAACAAACTTATAAACTCTGAAAGAACTCTTTTGAGTTTTCAGCAGTAATACTGTTTGGCTTGAGAGGGGGATCTGAAAAGCATGTAGGAAAATAGCTGTAGTCAGCTTGGCTTCCCAACAGTTACTGTGAATTCCAGCGCAACACAACATCCTGGGTTCGTGGCGAAATAGAACTCCCACATGAAGTCCTTAGACCACTCATGCAGCGTAATCACTTTCTCCTCTGTCCAGCTGCCATTTTTGTCCAACATATTTTCGAAAAGTATGGCTAAATGCAGCAGCATTGTTTACTGACAGTACAGTAATTCAGATGTGTTAACTATCAGGGAAAAGACTGTAGTAGTCCTATCATAAGACTCTGTTTTATGTTAAGATACTAAAGGAAACTGGGCCTGATGACTGAAAAACAATACCCTTCTTCATAGAAGTAATGCCTAATTTAAAGTTGGAGTTCAGTTCTAGTGCATGAATACAGTTTTTTGTCACTGAATTTGAAGGAGCGCACATTTATTTCACTCTAATTAATCGATAATTTCCTGTGTATGCTTTGGCGTGTCTCCTTTGCTTATTTCCTAAGCCTTCACGAAGGTGCCTGGTCAGTGTATGATACTGTAGACCTTCTCTGAGGTTTCCTCCACACCTCAGCTGATGGGGGAAGACGTTGTGACCAGGCTGCAGTACAGACTGTATTTGGATGCTCTGAATGTGTGGTGCAGCTTCTGGAGAACACAGTGTGCCCCGGTGACTCTTAATAAGTGTCTGCTCAGCTAAGGCTTGACCAGGTAGTGGAATAAATCTGCTATTGCACATGGGATGCACGGGCTAATGTGGACAAGGGAGATTGCACGGTCAGTTTCAGACACTTTCATACACACATGTGTACAGTCGCGCAGACATCCTGCAGCTGCAGCATGTGAGGCCTGCTTCACATCTCTTTCACGCCCATGTGTAAAAGTCATGGCTTGCAGTTTGTCTGTGTTTTCAGTAAAGACGTGAAAGCAATGAATTGTTTCCTGCCTGTACCAGTGAAACCATTCTTTATGGGTATTAACCAGTAGGTATGAACTGTTACTCATTGAAAGAAACGGCACAGCTGGACCTGACTCAGAATACACACTTTGGCTTCTGGCCAGTCTCACACTAAAGCCGAGCTATTAAGTGCAACAGAACACCTCAGCAGTGACTGTGCAAAGTGCTTCGTCTGGATAACGTGACATTCGCAGGGTTTGCTTTGACTGTACGATAACAGCCAGAGGTTGACAATATGCTAATCATTCATTCAGGAAGACTGAAGCTAGAAATGCGTACAGGAATATTTTGAATAGTATTCTAATGATCTGCGAACTTTGTGTTCAAAGTGATGAAAGTATACCAATCTGTGCTCCAGGTTTCAGTTTGAATGACCGTTTTTGATTACCGACACATCCAAAAGAGGCTCTCACTGGCATTTATTAAAAGCACTGCTAGTTTATATTACAAGTGACAAAAGCTGTTAGGTTTTTATGTCAACATAAAATCATCTGGTTTGAAGGAGACTCTTCAGTCCTTAGGCTGACATCGAGTATACAACCAAGTTAAGGCAGTTTTTTTTTTTGTACCAGCCAAAATCACAAATCTTGCGTAAACAAGCCAAGAATGCGCAACTCTGCTGTTGGTTTTAATAAAACTTCTGTGCCACGAGTGGCCAAGAGATTTTCTCCACACGTTCTTGATGATATCAGGATACACTGTTACTACTTTAGGAACCTATTGTTTTCATCTAGCAAACAGTTTACCCATTATGCTGTTGACTCATACGTGTGGGAGATTATTTTTTTTTGTTATTTAAACAATTTAAAATTGCAGAGTAATCAGTGGTTTATCGCTCGGTTTGGTAAAGAATCATTTCTTTATATTTCAGCAACTTGCACCACTGGCCAATAATTTCTTTTGAAATGTTACCCACCCCACACAATGCATGCTGAGCAACGCCAGGCCACATTGGGTAAAATGTGTGTGCTGGTTTAACTGAGCTACTCTGCAATTTCAAAGCAACATTTTTGATCTGGATTTGAAATCTAACCCCCCCCCCCAAAAGAAAAAAAAACCCTCTGTTTCTTAAATTCAGTGTTTCTCTGTAACAGTAGGCTTTGTTTCATAGACTCTTAACTCTCCTCGTTCAAAATATGACCACTTATGACACTGGCTTGACTGGACTTTTTTTTGTTGTTGCTTGTAACGTGTTATTCGCATTTGTCTGAAATAGAGATAGATGATTTCTTCAGCTTCAGTGGCCCTGCTCAGAGTAACAGAAAACCCTTTCCTCTTTCTTACCCATGTGGGCCTCTGAGGACAGAGAGACAGGCCAAATTGGAAAGTCAGTATTCTTGGATTGGTCAAAAGTGACTCTTGTCTGGGCTGCAATTCCTAGTAAAGCCTGCAGTGCCAGGTTGAGCTTGTGTGTTTCAGAAGGGAATGATTTCCTCAAATAATGTCAGAATGACTTTCACATTTTCACAAAATTGAATTACATTTTATAAAAACAGCCTAATCTTGCAGCGTAAGACAAGAGTGAGAGAGAGTGACCCGTGCTGCAGGCGAGACGTGCTGCTCATATTTCCTCCGAGCTTGAAAGCCCTTCGGGTTTTTGAGGCAAATTAGCTTTTCGTGGCTTGACTGTTGACCTGAAGGTGTTGGTGTTTTGCCACTTAAGCTCTAAAGAAAACAGTGACCTCATCTCAGAGTGTTCTTTTCTTCTCTATTTGCTCTGGTTTTAAGGTGTAGGTATCAAGTTTGAACAGTCTTCCACATGTTTTTTTCTGTCACGTGTAGAGGTGGCCTTTTGCACTCTGCTAACAAGCCACTGCTGCATGCGCATGAATGCACATGAGCCCAACATTACTGCAAACACTTTGTTCCCAAGTGGAGCCAAAATAAGCAATTCAAAAAAAAAAAGGAGTCTTGTCGGGGCGTAAGGTTGGGTGATAGGTAGAAAATAAATAAAAGGGGTCAGTGATATCTCAAATCACCCGTCTTTCTCTAATCAGTTTACCCTAGGCAAACATCAAACACAGCCACTGGCTCTGAGTCAGGGCGAGGTAGAGCAGATGATTGTTTTATCAGCTGGAATTTGCTGATATCTTAGACTGTGAGTGACTAGCTGGAGGAACTCACCAGGCAGAAACGTAACAGTGTCAGATATGACTTTAGCTAGCACACAAGACAAACTGAACACATACAGTAAGCCAGTTTTTCTTTTTTTAAATTGAAACTTACTTTGGAACTTTAGTAATACACTTTATTTTAAAAAAAAATAGGGGTACGTATAGACTGCATCACTTCAAAGAAAAGTGATGTAGCGCTTTTCTGCTCTACTTGAGCATTTAAATCGCTTTAAACGGCATGCCTGATTCAACAAAAACTGTATTTTCTCTAATGGCCACTTAAGGCCGGGTCCACGAACAGCAATTTTTAAATTTGGGGGCGGGGTTTACAGATAGATGACTTTACTGTCACGGCGGGGTACGCCGGCGTGAGGATGAAGGGGACCCAAGTGCAGACAGGGAAGGAGACGGAGCGGAGACTTAAACCAAAAGCGAGATGTTTTATTAAGGCTGGTAAACATGAACAAAACTCAAGCAAAAAAACAAGGCAAAGGCGAACAGGGGCAAGAGCTAACTGAATAACGTAAACTGTGCCGATAACTGTGACGACAACTGTGATAACTGTGACGAGCCGTGGAGGGAGGTGACACAGACGACCTGACGAAGACCGAAAGAAAACACACAGACTACATACACACAGAGGAGATTAGGGGAAGTGGAAACACATGAGAAAACAGCTGACTAGAATGAACACAATGACGGCACGGGGGAAGTGAAACTAAACACAATGACAAAGAAACAAGACTCTTTCAAAATAAACCGGGAAACACTGAGAGACGAGAACAGACTCCCAGAAGGGGACATAGACGGAAACCTGAACTAGAATAACACTCAGCTAAATCCTAACTAATAATGGCAACACGAGACTTGACATATTTCCAATATAACATAAGAAATCAAAAATACAAAATGAACTCAAAATGCTGGGTCACAGACCCAGGACCGTGACATTTACAGGTGGCTGTAGCCAGTAGCTGCCTGCTAGGCTTCACCTCAGCTAATTCGAGTCCCTAAACCATGTTTGTGGGGTTGGTGCCTTTTGTACCATTTTTACTGGCATCATCTGACAAATAATAGGGCTCGAGCTGGCTTTGCTAGAAGACACACTGGTAACAGTAGTGTTGCACTGTTGGTTTGGCCTGCCTACGCACGTTAATGCAGTCTGAATGCTGTTACTTTCAGTGACATGATTAACATCAAAACTGGTTCGATTCTTCATTGATTCCATTACCGATTCCTGATCGTGCACAGATCTTTAGTTCAAAGCTACTGTACGTAGTAACTTTTACGTCTGAATGAAGTGTAGAAACAAAGCAGAAAAAAACATGGGACTCAGGTGCACAAATGCTCCATTGCATCAGTCACACGTTACTATTTTTAACTGTCAGAAAAGCACGACCAGTTCTCAACTGGAAGCGGTTGTGAATTCCCTTGCAAGTGTTTGCGCTCCTGCAACATTTAGCAGTTGGGAGGATCCTGTTACCAAAAGCAGTTAACATTTCTTGTTTAATGGTAAATGGAAACTGCCCAAAAAAGGAACACAGTCCAAACAAAACACAAGACGTGATGTACAGCTAAATATGCTTTTGATTTCACTGCATCTCTAATCTAGTGTTTTTTCTTCCTGACCCTGTGCTCCCCTCTCCCCACCTTCAGTGCTGTGTTATTTACTTCAGCATGTCCTGCTTTTGTGCCATATCACTAAAAGATTGCTATCCAGACGTCCTGTCTCACTTCAGCGTCTTTTCAGGGGTTTTTTGTGGGGTTTTTTTTGGTTTTTTCTCTTTGGAGCTTTGCATTTAGCTGAGTACAGACTGATTATCATCACACTTCGGGAGGAAGGCTCCAGGTAGCATCACCATCTCTCTCAAATATGTGGGTGGCGCTGATAAGAGCGGTCAACAGGTTTTGGTCTGCTTCTCCTTTATCTCTGAGCTTCTTTGCCTGAGCTTCCCTTCTCTCTGTACACCCTCAGTGATCCAGAAAGAACCAAGATCCAGACTGACAAGACACACGCACATACGCACACATCAGATAACACAGTATGATTGGTTCCAGGCAGTTCTCGGAGTTTGATGTCTATGTTTTCAACTATAACAATGTTGCGGTGCAGGGTTTAGCCTTCATCGGTTTGTGTATGTTGTTGTTGGGTTGTTTTTTTTTTTGTATAATACCCTTGGATTTTAGTCTATTTGAACTTTAAAAAAAAAACATGCAATCCAGTGATTATGGTTCATGCCATGTGATACATGCTGTGCTTTCTTTCTGTTTTTCTCAAGCTGATTATTATTTCCTGGGTGGGAGAGTGTGTTCCCAGATTAGTCTTACTTTTCAGATAATTAAAGGATGTTTTGGGTTTTTTTCAAAATCACTAGGGTTCATCAGGCACTTAATTAGCCCTGTCAATAAAGGAAACTCCCTTTTCCTGCAAGGACACTGAGCCGCAGTGATACTGTGCTCTAAGTGCAGGGTGCAGGTTTACACGGCGATGCAAAATATTTGTTGGTGAAAGTATTTCATTACAACGTTGATGCACAGCCTTTATTAAGCAGTCTTGAAACATTGTGTAATTACGTTGGCTTTAAAGGTCCTCAAATTGCAAACACATGCTCAAGGCAGGACAAACAAATCACCCTTTACAGTTTCAGTGTCACGGGCATCAATAGGATCTAAATCTAACCATGTGGCTGTGCTATGCAACAAAAGCTTGTCTGTGATTTATTTAGTTTTTTCGGTTTTGTTGTAGTTGGCGTTGTGTTTGTTGTTGGAGCTGATTTAGAGCTTAAAGTTGATGCTGTGTTGTTTTTTTCCTAACATTTCCATTGTTTACACATGCTACCACCACTAATGGTATGCTGTGTGACGGCTTATCCCGCTACAGCTGTCGTCCCTTGTGTGGAGTTTAATTTCAGTAACGTGATAGTCCGAGACAAGCCTGGCAAATGCCCCCCTTAACTGTAATGGACCCTGGACCCCTAAATCCTTGTGCCAGGCTCCTGATAATCAATCAGCCGTGCCGTGGCCTCCCGTCCCGAGCACACCCCGCTGGGCTCTCCGAAGGTAGCTGCCCGCATCGAGGACAACTCACCGCCACCTGATCCTTACAAACACCACAAGAGGTACTTTGATGTCTGGTGTTTTTGCACCTCTTCTCTCCACACCCTGGCTGTTTGACAAGGTCTGTTGCTATGCCCACTAGCCTTACCAGACCTCGCAATCACAGCTCTGTGGGCAGAGATGCACACCAGCTGCTGTTGAGTCCTCATCATTACTTACATTGTGCAACCCAGAAATGGTTTAGATTCTTATAAATGCTGTTTTCTCATTAAACTTGGGGGGAAAGAGAGATAATAATCACCACAGTTTTCACCCTTTCCGACCCCTTAGCACCTCTTGGCAATTCCTCCTCTTGGAGCTCTGTTTATGCCTGCGTTTGCAGGTGACTCACGTCTTCTGGAAAAGTTTCTGTCTGGGTTTAAAATTCCTCATCTTTTACAACTCTCCCCAACTCTCGTTTTCTTTCTACCTCCTTCTTCCATCTATTGAAGCCAGGCTCTTAGAGCCAAGCCAGGTATGATTATATCTTGGTTGTTGTTATTCTCAAAGGAGCAATACAGTCGCTTTTTCCAGTGTCTGGATTAAGTGGGGTGGGGGGGAGCAAATATGAAAAAAACAGGGGGGGGGGATAGTG
>VVHJ01056923.1:0-15369 GCA_015107715.1 Tylochromis polylepis | reverse complement strand
ACATACCGAATATAGACTTGACAAATGACTTAGAAGACCACCATATGAGGTTGGACAAGGTTCATCATTATCTTTTTTTTTTTTTTTTTTTAATTTCATCATTGTCTTTGAAAGGTGATGGACTATTAAATGCCACCAGAAAATTCTCAGTACACCTTTATTCAACAAACGTGGAAATTGGAGGAACAGAACATCAGTGATCACTTTAATTGTTAGTGTAGTTTATGATTGGCATAATTTTTTCATGTTCATCATTGCTCCCTCATGGATGGAGTAGACCATTGTTATCAGGATAAAAATGTTTCGTCATAGGATAAAGATCATCATAGCAACTTTATTTTGATTTGCAGTGACCCTTATGTCTAAGGTAACAAGTGGATTAAAACCATGCAAGCCAAACCCTCCGCACATCATACAAGAGCCACTAGATCCTGACTGTTGGGGTCAGGAGTTCAAAATTGTCACATTACTGTGTCGTAAATGCACACAGGTTCAAATATATCAAACAAAAATGCAAACACAGACAGGCACACACAAACACAGACTTAGTGCTCTTATACAATCAAGATGAGTGGGAGATGATGCTGTAGGCAGGACTCAGATAAACTGGAAAGTGTGTGTGCGTATGTGTGTATGCATCTGTCTAATAACTAGGGCAGAGCAGTCTTGGGGATATTAGTGTTTTTTAATTGAAAAATGGTCAGAAGGGAAAAGCAGCTCATATTAAACAAGACAGCACTTGCACACACCCACACACACAAAGTACACAAAGGAGTAAACACTATTTATCCAGCTATACAATTCAAATCAGGACATATATTAGATGTATTAACTGCAAGTATTAAGTGACAGAACAATTACACACAGTGCACAGGACTACTGATAACATACTGAATCATAATGAATCTAAGTTCATTCCTCAGTTTTAATTTCCTTTATCATTAGCTGACAGTTTAGAGTCCTCAAAAATGCATCTATCTTTCTGTTCACATGCATTCAAGAGGTTGACTTTAACCATGTGCTGTGTTGCCTAAACTACATGAATGTCAATTATGCTTTAATTGCCAGGTGTGAATACTGTAAAGAAAATATCTTAAGATTAATTGTTTTGCAGATTTGTTAACAAAGAGACAGACACAGGGTGCAGTACATTTAGCAGTTCAGAAGCAGGAGCCCCTCTGTCAGTGTCAACACAATATGCATTCAGGAGCAGTATCACTGCATAGGTCACATGTGTTTTGGCAGCACTTAGATACCAACACAAAATAACTAAAAGTGTATGTCTACAATGGAAGAAAATAGACTTGAGTGCTCTTGGATATGTTTATCCATATAAAGCAAGAAATACAAAACCCTCATGAGCACAAACACCACCTGTTTATACAAGCTGTTATGTTCAGTATATGATCTGAACAGCATTACATTTATCACTAAATTTCATAAACTAGTGGGAATTTTACTGTATATGAATATCATTTTCAGGACAAGGTTTCAACCTATAGTAAAACGTGGAGGTTTACTATGATTGTTCTTCTAAAGTTGTTGCACATGTAAAACTAGCATTTGTCGGTTTGCAGCAAGCACAACTTAGACATATTTCCACCTTAAATGAAAAAAAAGCTAAAAGGCTCTATCCATGACTAAATCACCCATTATTTCCCCATTTTGTGTCTATTTGTTCTGTTGTTAGTTTTACTATAATGATTTGTATGTGTAAATGTCGTTATGTACTCGATCTCCTCTTTAACTCAATCACAGCATTAATCTCAATGAAATTTTGCACATACAACAATTATTAACATGTGTTTTTAGAAAATATATATTATAAATCCCAGTTCATTTTCATATTCACCACCCCCTTATGATGGTAATTTTATGTTCTCTGTTTGCATTTGTGTATTTTACAAATTTTGTTTAAGTCACCACAATTTACAGAATTAGGAATAAAATATCATAGACGTATAGCTTAACAGACTGGATTCAGTTTTTTGAGGCAATCATCAGGACTGCGTGAACCGTGCGGCTGGTACTAATAAATTTTTAAGCAAAACTTTATTTTTAATTTGAAATGCTTTTGGGTATTGTTAATCATTGTTAATCCTTCCCCCCTCTCTCTCTTGCTCTGTCTCTCTCTCTCTCTCTCTCTCTCTCTCTCTCATATTTATATTGTGAAGCTCCCTCTCTCAATTAATTACTACTATTGAAGTCAGCCATTAAAAGTAAAAAATCAGCCTGCTGGTAAATTAGATCAGTAGTCAAGATGTGAATCCAATTGGATACAATGTAAATCAAAATGTGTTATTAACCAAAGAAATCACTACATGTACTATGTCCCTCAAATTTATGTCCCTTAAATGTTCCTCTCTCTCTTTTTAAAATTACAGGTTACACATGTACGTTTTTTGGTGGTTATCACTGGCCACACCAACATCATGGCACTGGTGGGTTTTTGCTAGTATAAAAAAAATGCATGTTCTACCAGCATCATTTTATGCGCATCTTTCATTTGTACATGGGAAATAGGAATGTGTGTTTTCTACTTTTCTCTTAAAGTGCAAGGTATCTAGCTAAAAATGGCCTCACCAACTGTTTGTTGATGAGTGTGTGATGCCCAAGGAGGAAAGAAGTGGTTCAAAGAGCATGTGAAGCCTTGATTAAAGAAGTGTGTAATCAGAACTGAAGACCAGCAACAGTCTGATGCTGCCTGGGAGGCCCTGACACAAAGAAGGAGAAAATAGCCAGGAAACAGCTTAATAAACACACATATACACACAGTGAAGCATAGCCACGTCAGAGCATCACCTCATAGCAATAATTCTTATAAACCTCTACTTGAGCAATCTTAGAAGATTTAACTGTGCAGTGATCAAAGTGGTTCCTCCTTTAACAGGACAGGACTGGTTGGACAACCAAAAGCCAAAATGCAAACACCATATGCAAGTGTCGGTAGAAACATGGCTGCCTACTCCTCTAATGATGCGAGTTTATCAACCTGAGAGGTAATATGCATTCCACTGTGTTTCCATATATAATAGAAAAGCAAAACAACTGAAATATATTCAGCTTTGTTTGACCCATGGAATTTATGGTCTTAAGAAGATAATGCTTGTCAGCTGCTCATCAAACAGATTTTTTAAAACATTGACCAGAAAAAAAAAGTTAAAAAGACATTAACAGAGGCTGACAGAGAGTCCTTACTGTCATGTCACTGTCACGATATATTGCTGTGACATGTTCAACAGATTACCACTACATTGAAATGGACTTAAGAGGTTACTTACAAAGGTTTTTAAATATAAATTAGACGTCTTGTTTGCTACACAAAACTAGGGGAACTTGACAAACTGAGAAACAAAACAGAATAACTGACTAATCTAATGTTAAGACTAATCTAATGGTGAGAAAACAATTCGAAAACAATCAAAAATTACACAAATTAATGATGATGTTCACTGTCTGTACATCTACATTTTACTTGATTATTATTTCAAAGCTTGAGGTGAACATATTTAAAAATTCTGTTTGCAAGTCCAAACCCAGGTTTCAGCCTGCTTTTACAGCCACAGTTTCAGTATTAGCTACACTTTCCTTTTAGGCTTTGTTGCTAGCATTGCTCCCAAGACTGATAAGGAGGCTTTTGAATTCCATTTTTCAGATCAGATTTAGTCATAAACATGTAAATATATTGTGATGTGTTATATTTAGATGTACTGTAGAAGTCGATATTTTGAGTAAAAATGTTGATTTCCAAGAGGCAACTTTGAGGTAGCAACTATTTTTGCTAGCTTTCAAGCTTCTGGAGGACAGATGAATGGATAGAGCCAGACAGAGAAATTATCATTTTTACTCCAAGGTATATTTTTTTATATTTTTTTAACATCTCGTAATAAGATTATCAAATGAGAAAAGATGACCCAAACAACAACAACAAAAAAAACCCACTATGGAACACTATGATTGATTGGTCTTGTGTGACCAAGTCAGCATGTGCAAAATAAGCTCAGCTGATTCGGCTGACTTATGTGGAAGCATTTAATGAAGCTCGCCCAAGAGGTACATACAAAACAGCAATACAAGATGACATAAACCCCCTCTCCCATTCTAACAAAGTGTATTCATTCTCAATCTGTACTCATATAGCCATCCCCATAAGGTTTGAGCACAGCATGTACAACAATGCTTAGATAGCTCAAAATAGTTCGTCTTCAGTGCCACATACATAAACTGATGCTGAGTCATCCTTACATACACTCTAAAGGTAAGGAACACTGGTGAATCACACTAGCAAGTGCCCTCTGTGAGACCCCAGCACAGAGTACCCCCTTGAGATTCCATCTTACAAAAAGATCCTTCACAGTGCATTGGGTCATACAACATGGAAGAAAACCTGGAGCTAGAAAACAATTTTTTATTCAAGTTAGCTGGAGAAATTTTTGAGTTAGATATCCAGTTCTTCTCAATACATGCATGCTCTGGAACACAGCTAAATCTGTAGAAGGGCAGTTTTCAGAAGGTGACGAGCTGTAAATGAGCAGTGTCACTGGATGAAGATGAACTTGAACTGAGGGACCAGTATAACATAAATGTTGAAATTTTTTTGAGCTACAGAATGTGAAAATTAAAGAAAATGTCCCAGTGATCATTACAACCAAAATAATGTTAGCATTATCATTTTAATACAACTCTCAGTGCTTACCTAAAATTAGACCACAATTCATGATTTTATCCTAAATTTGAGCAGTCTGTAAAAAACAAAAATTTAAATGTAACAACAAAACTTAACCATTTGCAATATCACCACTTCAAGGGGATATCTCTAATTTTGCAATTTTTGTTACCGAAATAACCACTTTGGAAGGCACAGAAAAATAGTGTCCTGCTAATATTTAAAATTGATCAGCAAGCATCTAAACTGCATAGCAACTTTTTTTCTGTTTGTTTGTTGTCATTTATCTGACTTGTTTGACAGGTTCAAAGACATGCTGATGTTAATGAAATCCTGAACTTTGACAGTGTCCTGTTGACTTTGACTGTCATGCAAATATTAGTACCA
Source organism: Tylochromis polylepis (assembly GCA_015107715.1). Classification (NCBI taxonomy): domain Eukaryota; kingdom Metazoa; phylum Chordata; class Actinopteri; order Cichliformes; family Cichlidae; genus Tylochromis; species Tylochromis polylepis. The sequence goes on along the minus strand of VVHJ01056923.1, from coordinate 10,316 downwards.
CAGCCTGCATGAACATATAGGCAGAAACAACTGTTATAGATACTGCAAAACTGGTTGAATTGGTTGTACCTTATCCCTATTATTGTAGGTTTCATTATGTTTGAGCCATCTAGTTTGGCTAGCCAAGTGCATCAATGTTTGCCCAGTGCACATACTAAATTCAAAAGAAGGGCAAACCTTCTTTGCACATTCAGGCTGGAAGGATGTTTCACAGCTTTTTTAAAAGTCCAAAGAAATGTCATTTGCAGCAGTAATTAAAACAGTGCCAATAATAATGGCTTTTTAGTAGCAAAGACAGGAGTACTGCTGTTCTGTTATAGTACGACAAAAACAAAGCATAGACATCCCTGATACTTTTTTAAAAATGTGTCACCGTAAAATGTTTAAAACCCTGTGGCACTCGGATTCTAGGCAATACCTGATGATGTTTTTTTTTAATTGTATATCTCGGAATGTGTGTCTTAAAAAGTTGTTTTAACCCTCAGTCTGGACTCAGTGGTGGATGTGCTTTGCTTGGGTTTCTCAGAAATGATCAGAGCTCCAGCTCTATAAGCTAAACTTTTAGTAAAATTTTTTGTTTAGATATTTCAAAGGTGCCATATGCAGACAGAATTTAATACGAAACTATTTTTAGTCTATTACACAATAATGGGGTTTCATAACAGCCAAGTATGGAGGAGTTCTCACTTCAAGTTGCTCAAGCTGAATTTAGCTCTTAAACTTGACTCTTATACCTACCCCAAGAATAGTTCCCGCCATATAAGCCATAAACACTCTCTAAACCGAACACCAAACACTCTATACTGAAGCCTCCTATGTATTCTTTCTCATAAAAAATTATTTTTCAGTGGCTGTTTCTGGAGCAACTGTGAATCCTGAGTTCGCAAGTTATTGTGTCCTCAGCAAACAGAGGGGTATATTTTGGCTGCTATTTTCTGTGGCCAGGCCCTATATGTAATGTTAAATCTGTATGAAAGTCCCAAATCAAAACCCTGTCAAACTCTACTCTCTGTAACATGTGATCGCCACCTTGTTTGTTTGTGCACACGTGAATGTGTATGTCAATGTGAACATATGTGTGCATGCAGAGAGATTGCAAGAGGGAGTGTAGAACCACAGAGAAAAAGATTGCAATGCGCTTGGAGACACTAAGATCACATTTCAGCTAATAGTTTTCCAATCTTTCTTTCTGAGGCACCAGTTTAGTCAGCTCAATGTGTATGTGCACACACACATGCAGTATAGCAGTCCATGCATCTATGTGAATGTGTATTCCACTACAGTGAACATGATAGCTTTTGCTGATATCTCTATTACGTTTCCAATCTCCAACTGTTGTCAGCTGTGAAAAGTTATCTGTTCCTCTGTCCCCAGTTTTCTGGGTGCAGCATGTATCTTCTTCACACACATAGGCAGCTATACAAATAAGAAGACTATATACACCAAGAACTTTTGTGAGAGTAGTGTGATTACACACATATTTGGATAGATTAAATATTGAGATTGATTTTTTTTTTTAATGACTATAGTTTGCATGGACAAGGACACTTTTAGTTCTTTCTGGAGCTAATCAGGCACACATTTGACTACATGTAATAACATGGTCCTTCACATAATTCAAAAATGCTGTAAATGTATACAGTCAAAATCTTAAAAGAACAGTTGGTGGCATGGGGGTTGGGTGGTGTGGGGGATGGGGCATTGTAAATGCGCAAGTTTAATTTTAGACAATTGCTTTTTTAAGTTAATCTGAACTTTGGCCTAAAGTTTTGTTCCAAGCAGAATTGGCAAGAAGATATAGACTCAGCAGGTGGAACTGGAAATACTGTGGGTGGAAAAAGCTGGTGGTTCTAACTTGGCTAACAGGCAAACATTGTTCTATAAGTAGAAAATCTCACTTCCTTTTATGAAGCATTTTTGCTAATAACTTCTACCCTTGTTTTTGCAGAATTCCTACCAGTAACCACACGACTTAGACTTGAGTCATGAATCTGGTGACTTTACAAAACTGGACACTAAATTAAATAACAACAGCTTGTGACTTTACTTGGACTACCATTCACTCAGCCAAGGAAAAGTACAGATTGTACTTTGGTCTTTGAATTTTGGTTATGTTTCAATTTTGGTGAATTACTGAAGAGTAAATCCAAATGGACATAGAAAGGGAAACAGTTTCATTTTTTAAAAAATGCAACTGGACCCAATCACATTGGTACTATGCTAGAGACTGTAAAATTGTTTGGAGAGGCACATTTTGCACAAACAGACATTCGATTTAACCTGTGACTTGTTATGTGACTTGTATTTTGACTGAGGACTTACAGCCAAGATTTCAGGCTTCTTCGAGATTTTGTGTAACTGTCAGTGGATTTATGGTGGATGTGTCCCCTTATATCTAGGTGCAGAAAGAACTGTGGTTCCCTTTTTTTCTAATAGGATGAAAACAGTGTGCTATGCAAATGAAAACACCCTGCTTGGAAGTATTTGGACCAATATAAAGTATGCTTTCAAGATACAGCGCTATTATAGTTCATTTCTACACATTCTGGTATAAAGAGTGACATGTTATTGCCGTTGCATCTTAGTGACAAAGAAAAAAATGTTTATTTTCTTGTGTTTAACGATGCAGACTCCCAGACTGTTATGTTAAAATGGCCAACTTCAGCAATTAAATGAACACGTTTCCAGCTAAGTACAAAAATTGGTTATATAGGCATTAAAGCTGATTTAGATTATGTGATTATTTGGGGGAATTTTTTTAGGCTTAAACTTTTTGGGACACTTTTACTGACCAGTGTACTGGCAATTTCCAGTTACCAAACTGAATATGTCTGCAGTGTTTGTGGTGTTAATCCTTTTGGCATTCGTTAGCAGGTGTTTATTTCTGTGAATTGCACGTATATGGATGCATGTGCTAACAGAGCCTCCCAACATTATCAAGCAAGCACCAGGGACTTAAGTTTTTGGAAAACTATATAAAACAGCACAGGTTAAAAATATTCACATTTTGAGCTTTAGCTGAACAGATCGAGAGTATTTCATTTACGTGAGCTTTGAAAAGGGACAAACTTCAGGAATTTCTACTTAAATTATTTAGACATTTTAAAGCCGGGATGAAATAAAGTACACAGATCTATTTGACATAATTCATGACTAAATGAAGTGCTTTTACCTTAATAGAACTTTTTCCTTGACTCACCCAAACCTACATTACCAATCCATTCATTGGTGTACAAAGGGGACAATAATTATTAAAAAATTTTCAGGAGCCAGCACATTGTTGCATATATCACGTAGCTTTTTCATCACTTTCTAGGCAGCAACAATTACTCTCTGTGTTCCAATCTAAAAGCATTTCTGAGATACTTATACCCTCCACTCTGACTTTAAAAGACCATAATATAGCCTCATTAACAGTCAGGGTCTTTAGGCTAAGGAGGCTGTAATAGACAGTGACTGTATATATTACTGGTCTGCTGCTTTTCATTATGCAGTTAATGATTCCCTGTCAAGTTCTATTGAAAATGAACGAGGGGCAAAGAAAGAGAGTGGGAGGGCAGAGATGGGAAGACACAAAGGAGAGAAAGTGAAAATCCAATACAAGAGGAAGATAACATCAAAAACATGAGTAAAAGTATTCAGTACCCTTACAATCCAAGACTCCCATCTATTCTGAAAAATGTTCAAATTAAAAGCAATATTGTCAGTTGTACCTGCATGCTTTTTTTGTTTGCCAAAAAATTAAGCAAAGATGCTTTGAATCAAGTTGAATTATTTTCTTCTTCGCCTGGACAAAATTAGAGATGTCCCCTTGAAGTGGTGATGTTTCAAAAATGTCATTCAGCCTTTATAAATGGAGATAAGTGCCATCTGGTATCAATGTGTGCTGCAAAAAAGAAAGAAAAACTGTTGCAAAGCTTTGTCAACATAAATGCTAGAGGACAGCCCACAAACAGTTTGATGCTCCTTTGACCATAGTTGTTAACCTTAACAACAAGGTTAAGGTCCATGGGACCTAAGCCAACATTGGCCCAAGATTAAAAAGAAAGGTTCAAATAGTGGAAAGAGCAAATTAAAACTGATGCAGGCTCACTTCTGAGATGAAGGTATAACAGTGTCCTGGTTAATCCATACATTCTTTTCTGAATTAAAGAACCTGAAAGACCAGCATTTGCTTTTCCAAACTGGAATTTGAATTTCAAACAAAATGTTTAATTTCGTTGCTAGTGTGTTTCAGTTAAAAGCTGCACTAGCTCAACAAAAATCCTGATGTCACATTTCTAGGCATCTATAACCAACACAAGTCTCTCAGGGTCTCTAGTAATTTGCATTAGTAATTTGGATTTGGTTTTTGTATTGGATTTTTTTCCTTCTGGAACATAACCTGGGAGTTCATATCCAGATTTCTATAGAAGAAGGCATAAGCTTTTTACACATTTTTGCTATGTGCAAGAAACTTTACTCCCACACAGCGACATAATGAACAGAGCAAATTTGCATGCAGTCTTGTGGCAACTACAACCCCAATTCTCAAAAAGTTGGGATGCTGTATAAAATGCAAATAAAAACAAAATGCAATGATTTGCAAATTTCATAAACCCACAGGTTCACAGAAAATAATTTTGTGCGAACACAGTTCACTGTAACATCCACAAATGCATGCTTAAGCTCTATGACGCAAAGACGAAGCCATATGTGACCATGATCCAGAAACATTACCATCTTCTCTGGGCCAAAGCTCATTTAAAATGGGGAAAAGGGGAAAACTGTTCTATGGTCAGATGACTCAAAATTTGAGTTTCTTTTTTGGAAAACATGGACACCATGTCCCCCAGACGTAAGAGGAGAGGGACCACCCAGCTTGTTATCAGGGCTCAGTTCAAAAACCTCCATCTCTGATGGTATGGGGGTGGATTAGTGCCTATAGAACTGGCAGTTTGCACATCTGGAAAAGCACTATCAATGCTGAAAGATATATACACGTATAGCTTTTAGAGAAACATATGCTTTCATCCTCCCATGTCTTTTTCAGGGAAGTCTTTGCATATTTCAGAGAGATGATGCTAAACCTCACACTGCATGCCTTTTCCCTTTCATTTAGCTAATGATGAAATTAAAAACCCAGGACTGTTGAGCATCTAGAACCTTATATCAGACAAGAATGGAACAACATTCCTCTCCCAAAAGTCAAGCAACCAGTTTCCTCAGTTCTCAGACTTTTATGAACTGTAGTTAAAAGAAGAGGGGATACTACACAGTCTTGGTAGCCGGGGATCGGTCCGCCAGGGCCTCTGCTCCTGGCCGCCACCCGACTCACAATGCACCTGGGAGGAGGCCCCGGGGCAGACCCAGGACACGCTGGAGAGATTATATCTCTCGGCTGGCCTGGGAACGCCTTGGTGTTCCCCCGGACAAGCTGGAGGAGGTGGCTGGGAAGAGGGAGGTCTGGGCTTCTCTGCTTAGGCTGCTGCCCCTGTGACCCGGCCCCGGATTAGCGGAAGAAGATGGATGGATGGATGGGATACTACACAGTAGTAAACATGGGTCTATCCCAACTTCTTTGAGACAAGTTGCTGCCATCAAATTCAAAATTAACTTTCTTTTTCTTAAAAAGGTGCATTTTCACAGTTTAAACATTTGATATGTTTTCTGTTGTCCATTGTGAATAAACTATGGATTTTTTTAATTGGCAAATTTTTGCTTTCTTTTTTTATTTTTATATGCCAAGTGTCTCAAATTTTGGGGGAATTGGAATTGGAATATCTGACTACCTGGAACACTGAAAAATTGTACATGGGTATCAAGTGCATTAAAATGTAATGATGTTTCCAACACATCTTGACAAGGTGCAATAATAAAGTAAAGTAAGAACTTGGAGTGAGAACTTTTGGCTTTTTTACAGTACAGTGTACCACTGGGAAAAAGAATTTGTAAAGGTATAAGATTAGTTTACTCTTTTGTATAATCATCTAGCAACAGCCAAAGGCATTGTATTGGAACCAACATGGCAGTTTATGGCACTGCAATACAGCCTAACCACCACTATCTATAGCTCTGCTTTGGTGGTAAGAGGGAGAGTACATCATTCAGTCTAATTAGAATGCCAATAGCAGGCTTCCCCAAGTGAATATACTTGATACACATGCTAACACACACATGCATTAATGCACACATAAGACCCATATTATTCACTGGTAATTACAATGTCAATACAGAGCTACACAGCAGTGTGGCCTCACACTATAGCCATCATTTAAACAGAGACATTTACGCTATCCTTTAATTGCCCTTCATTCAAATGCTTTAGCACTTATTTTCACACAGACAGTCCCACTTGTGCATTCGTCCATTCAGACTCCCTATGGAGTCAATCTGCCATACTCTTGCCACCCTCGTACTGTGTTTTTGAAACACACAAACTCACACATGTACATATAGGCTTGCACGCAAGGTCACAGACTTTGCAAGTTCATTATTACCACACATCGCTCTCTGTCTCGTCCCTGGAGACTCTCACATTGAAAAGCCATTTACTCTACTGTGTAACTACAGCTCTTACTCTGATCTTTTTTCTTGCTTTCTTTCTGGCTGTTGCTCTCTCCCTGCCTTCTGTTTATCATCTTCATTTTTCCTTATCCTTTGCTTTTTGATGCCATTTACCATGCTGGCTCTAATGTGGCATCTGATTTTACTCTCTGGACAGTCTATTACAGTAATCCCTTCTCTGCGATTTAACCCATTAAAGAAACAAGAGGACAATGAAATTAGTTATGGAATGGAGACAAATGGGACTAAAACATAGAGGCGTGAATATACAGGCTATTATCTGCTATTTGTTCTTCATTCTGTCTAATTTAAACTGAGATAGGCTTCACTATTACTGGGCAAAGGAAATCTTTCGCCATACTTATTGTGGTGTCAGGGGAATGGCTAGTTGTTCTGCACAATGTGCCATTTTATGTTTTTTTTGGTTTTTTGTTCTGTAACTGTGAATGTATTCTATTACTGGTGCATGACCAAATATGTTGTTCTGTGCAATTGCAGTGACATGCAGCGATTTTTACAGAAAGGCAAGCAGACACATGCACACACAAACAAAAGTGTATTTCTTCACTAGTTACCAATTTAACGAGATGCATTTTAAAACATACCATTTGTGCTGCTTGTCTGTACGCTACACGGACTTCACCTTTCTGCACTCCTTCCTTGGTGAAGAATTGTAAAAACATTAATACTACTAGTTAAACAAATATTTACTATATTGCCCAAAATTCTTTATTATTAGATGAAAATGAGAAGTGGTCGAGGAATTTTTCAAACTTTTCAAATTCCTTTAGGAAAAGAAGCAATAAAAAAATATGAAAACACCTCACCACATAGATTGTAATTGATCTCAGAGCTGTGAAAGCAGACCAGCATAAAAGAAAAGGAAAAAAGAGTTTGAATAAGTGCCCAAACATTATGACAATGCCTAATATTGTGTTGGTTCCCTTTTGCTGCCAAAACAGCCCTGACTCATCAAGACATGGATTTCACTAGACACCTTAAGGGGTGCTGTGGTATCTGGCACCAAGATGTTAGCAACAGATCCTTTAAGTTCTGTAAATTGCGAGGTGCGGTCTCCATGAATCGGACTTGTTTGTTCAGCACATCCCATAGGATACTCGATTGGATTGAGATCTGGAGAATTTGGAGAAGTCAACACCTCAAACTCATTGTTGTGCTCCATTAATTTGCTGAAAGAGGCCACAGCCTTCAGGGAAAACTGTTTCCATGAAAGGGTATATATTGTCTGCAATGTTCTCACAGAATAACATTGCCCACTGCTTCTACCAGCTTGCCTTCTTCCCATAGTGCATTCTAGTGCCAGGTGCTCCCATGTAAGGAACACACAGACTGGGCCACCTTTATCCATTGCCATGGTACTGAACAGGTACCATGATGAAGACATAATCAGTGTTATTCACTTCACCTGTCAGTGGTCAGTATGTGATGCCTAATTGAAGTATATTTCACATCCACAGCAAGTACTTTGTCCAGTGGGGACGCATCAACATGGCAAACAAGAAAACAAAGCTTCAAGAGAAGTGGCAACAGTTGTATTTTAACCCAAATCATGATATTCATCTTAACCTGGAGTCTATCCCAGATGTCTAAAGGTGAAAGGCAGGGTATACCATGAACAGGTCAACAATCACATCCACGGGTCACAAATTTTTAAGTCATAAATCAGCCATATTTTAAATTGAATATGATTAAAACCATTCAAATGAAGTGTAGAACTCTACAATATGTACGAGCACATTCGATACAATTCAGAATTTTAAATACGAGAGAATGTAGAACTGTTTTTAACTTGTTTTTAATCTTACTTTTAATGTGTGGAAAAACATTTGATTAGCTCCCCACTTGTACTTGGGAGATCTCTGCATTTATTTATAGCTTTATCGTGCGTATGTGTGTGTGTGTGTGTGTGCACTATGTGAACACTGTGTAATTCTTTCTCACTGGCTAATTATAGCCTGACATCATGATATAACATATCACGGGAATCTTTGTGTGTTTATGTGCAGACCACATATAAAATCAGGATAAAGACTATTTTAGGAAACACTTGGAATGTGTACGTGCATGTGTGTGTGTGCGTGTGTGTGTGTGTGTGTGTGTGTGTGTGACAATGATTAATTTTGACAGGATGCCCAAGGGAAACAGACTATATGCAGCCCCCATTAATTACAAGCATAACTCACACACGCAGCTAAGATGTGCAGAAAGATGCAAGTATGTCCAAAAACACTGTAGCAGTGTCACACCAGCAGATAACAGTACAAATACACACACACATACAGAGAGAGAGAGAGAGAGAAATGGCGATTATTAATTTCCCACTCAGTATGTTTTCTTAAGTTAAAATATTGCTTTCCTATACTTCAAATTTTTCTTTGCTGATTGCTGATGCCTTTGGTTTCTTCTGTTTTGGCTTTAAATCGGACTACTAAATTATTCTATTCTTGAATTCTAAACGTGCTCTTTGTATTACTATAATATTTGTATCAAAGTCCTCGTATAAGCAAATCTTACCACTTGGCAGTCATCTTGGTATCGTTGGGCAGTTGTTTGGGAAGTTACTTTGAAGTCTTTATTTAATTTCTCTGTCACACTAAAGTAGAAATAGGATGATAACATCCTTGTCACTAATATAAACTGGTGGATGCCCAGTGACTGAATTTTTTTCTCGTGTGGTGATCGATTGCAAATTATTGCAATGATTACTGCAGCGAATCTGAGTTACTCTGTGTAACTGAGCACAACACAACTGCAACACATCTCTTTGCAATAGGGAACTCCACTCTGTTAGTTGTATTGTGGTTATATGCCTATATAAAACCAAGGTAGCTAAGCGCCTATGTCTCCACAAGACATGACGTAGTCCTGCAGCAACTTTTTTTTTTCATAGTTCATAGCTTTATTATCCCAAATTGATTACATGTAATTGCCAGCTTGACCACATTTTATTGCAACTGATAGCAGACTGACTTTCTCTTATTACTGTTTTATCACAATGCAAAGTGGTGCGACCATATACGGTTGCATATATGGTCCCAGCCTGTGAAGCAATCATTTCAAAGGCAACAAGTTCCTAAATCCATTGTACACAGTCGCAATAAGTTTGGTTATGTTGTGGTCTCCAGCCGCTGTTTTCCTTAGTGTGACTATACCACAAATGAATATATGTATGTATATGTGATAGATTGATTATTATTAGTTGAAGTTCATAATGGAGTAAACAGTTGTGGTTAAAAGTTACTCAATTTATTATTCAATTTATTTCAAATATGTAAATGTATGAACGAGGATAAAAGAAGTCCCATCAAAGAGATGTCATGTAACACAGGCTAAAACAGTTAAGAGTTCATAACTTTGTTCAGCTGTATAACTAAATAAATAAATAAATAAAATTTTATTTATATAGCACCTTTTTAGAGAAAATCCCAAGGTGCTGCACATAGGATAACAAGTCATAAGAACATAAGACAGACAACATAAAACAGGCAAAAATTAACCAAAAGCTATTTTAAAAAGGTGAGTTTTGAGTTGTTTTTTAAAAGTGACCACTGAGTCCACAGATCTCAAGCTTTGAGGGAGAGAGTTCCACAGTCTGGGGGCCACAGTAGCAAACGTTTTATCACCCTTAGTTCTCAGCTTAGAATTCGGTATAGCAAGTAGGCCCTGATCAGAGGATCTCAGGGACCTGCTAGGGACATAGGGCTGAACAAGTTCCTTGATGTAAGCTGGTGCCAGTCCGTGCAAAGCTC
>VVHJ01056922.1:19896-30074 GCA_015107715.1 Tylochromis polylepis | reverse complement strand
TGCCAAAATGTTCGTGCCCCTGGTACTCCAGACATTAAGTTCAAATGAAGCAGCCTTAATACGCTTCCCTCCCGGACAGCCGAAAGCACTATGCGCGTGCACTGCTTCCACACTCCCCGTGCCACTGGTACGACAAGTTAAGCGCCACTTGATGGCCTGGCCCACTTACAGTAGCCTCTCCCACTAGCTGGCCCTGGCTCACCCACTCGCTTGCCCTGGCGCACACATCGCCCCCCCACCACCTACCTACCCTGACCTCCAGCAGGCCCCGGGCACCCACACTTAAGCCCTCTCCCACTAACAAAGCAAAAGCATGGTTCTAAAATGTTCGTGCCCCTGGTACTCCAGACATTAAGTTCAAATGAAGCGGCCCTGGTACGCTTCCCTCCCTGACAGCCAAAAGCACTGTGCGCTGCTTCCACACTCCCCGTGCCACTGGTACGACAAGTTTAGCGCCACTTGATGGCCTGGCCCAGTTACAGTACCCTCACCCACTAGCTTGCCCTGGCGCACACATTTGCCCCCCCACCACCTACCTACCTTGACCTCCAGCAGGCCCCAGGGATGCAAACAGTAACCTTTCACGTATTACGTGACGCCTCGGGACATGACAAAACGTCGCTATGTTACGCCTCAGGAGTGAGAATGGTCTCGGCCCAGTTACAGTAGCCTCACCCACTAGCTTGCCCTGGTGCACACATTTGCACCCCACCACCTACCTACCCTGACCTCCAGCAGGCCCCGGGCACCCACACTTAAGCCCTCTCCCACTAACAAAGCAAAATCATGGTGCCAAAATGTTCGAGCCCCTGGTACTCCAGACATTAAGTTCAAATGAAGCGGCCCTGGTACGCTTCCCTCCTTGATGGTCAAAACCGCTTTGTACATGCACTGTCCACACAGTCCCCGTGCCACTGGTACGACAAGTTTAGCTTCGTGCCCCTGGTACTCCAGACGATGGCCTTTTCCCAAAACCTAGGACGCTTCCTATGTAGCATGCTTCCTTCGCGCGCCACGTCGGAAGCGTACCTACCTCGACCTCCAGCAGGCCCCAGGGATGCAAACAGTAACCTTTCGTCTATTATGTGACGCCTCGGTATGTGACAAAACGTCGCTATGTTACGCCTCGGGAGTCAGAATGGTCTCGCTGCTGTGTGCCAAGTCTCGAGCCACCGCCAGTTCTTTATATTTAATGACTTTCTGCTCAGTTTTGTAAATAATCTTAAGCAATGCGGTCTTTAAGTGATGACATATGAACCCTGCTTCCGGGTCCAAACTACTCTGCGTTTATTAAGGCTGTTGTGTTTTTAACATGTCTTAATGCTTGGTATCTTGTTCTGTTGGTTAAAATGTGTTCGGAGCCCTGAGCTAAGCTGTGCTCACTCTTTGCTGATTACACGTTTTCTTCTGAATAAAGATCAAATACAGGAAGATGATCAGAAAAATGCTCCCCGGTGTCCCGTCTAATTTCCTGGGAGAAACACCTCGACATCCATTAATGAGCTTCAGATTTTCCTTTTTGATATGATTGCGCTCCCAGTTCAGTGGGTCTAATGTTTGTGTTAAATGGACTGGCCCAAACCTCAGAGATAATCTCTGCTTTAATCTCAAAGATCAGAGAAGGCTGCACGCAGATAGAGGAGATTTCATAACTTTTAACTTCCAATTAATTTATGCCGCTAACCTGCAAAGTTAAAGGTTCATTTGGAAATGAACGCAGTTAGAAAAGGAAAACTAGTGGCTGGTTAAATGTTTGTTAAATTGTATTAACTTCTGGAGAGGAATTCCTAAAATGGAAAGATATGTGCTGAAGCCATCTCAGGACTAAAAATCAGAGCCTGAAAATAATGTGACACCGTCCAGCACCTTTCGCTCCTTCGGGTCAATTAAATTCCCATTCTCCTGCTAAACTTTCTACTTTGCTCTTCAAGCCCGCCCTTTACCTCAGAGCTTTTGTAGTTATTCCATCTTTATTCATAAAATTGGGTCCAATATCATTTTTTGGGTAATTTTTCCTCTGTACACTATCACAGTTGATTTTAGATCAATCAAAATGTGATTAAAATGCACACTTTGAGAGTAAAGCCGTTTTTACACCGTTTCAAAAGTGACTGGACAAACTGACATGATTTTAAAGTAAAATCCTTTGCAGTCAGTGATGAAGTCATGGACAGATGCTGTGTTTCCTCCCAGAGATGCTCTGCAGGTCTTTACTGCAGCACCTTCAGCTGTTGCTTGCTTTGGGTCTCTGCCTTCAGTAACTAAAAACATCTCACGTTCCTCTGCCTTGAGTAACTGCTGGGCTGTGTTTGCAGTTTGCTTTGTGAAGCCGTTTTTCTGAACCACAGAAAGAACGTTGCCATCGTGCACGTCGGCCGTCTTCTCTGGTCTTTCAGGCCTTTCGCCGTTGCTGAGCTGCTCAGTGCATTCCTGCAGCTTTGGCAGGTTTGAAAGTTTCTGCTCTCTGATTGGTTTATTTGGGTTTTTCAGCCTAACTGTGCCTCCTTTATTTGTGCTCTTCCAAGCTCGCCTCTTGGAATCAGCTCCACATCTTTGATCTGCTTCATTTATCATGTAGTAACAGAGGAACAAACCTCATGTGGACATAAAACTGTAATTTGTCTAGTTAATTTTGGGCCTCTAAATGAATTCTCTCTAATATCTCTGTGTTATTGTGGGCTCTGCTGTACCTTACAATATAAAGCGCCTTGAGCCGACTACTGAACTGAATTCATTTTTGGCCTCTGAAAATGAAGGACTGTGTACAAAAACTGGCTGTAATGCCTAAAGAGTTCATGCAATACTTTTGTTAAACCATTCGACCTAAAGCTGAAAGTCTGCACTTCATCCTCTGAATTAAAATCCACTTAAAGTTGATCTTACTTAATATTTTTGGAAGCGAGACAGCCTAGTTTTAGTAATCTTGCCAAATGTTACAGTGCACTATCGGCCTCCCTTTCTTTTTTAAACCTGCACTCTCTCTTTTTCCTGCCCCATCGCTCCCTTTACACCATCTGCGTTTGTTGACCGACTGTGTCTGAGACACGACACCCATTGATTCAAAAGGAGGAGGGGGGGCAGAAAAAGACGAAGTGGAAAATCTTTTAAAGCCTTTGACGGTTCTTCTTTGATAGACGCCGGCACGTCCAGAGGCCAGCGGGGACAGAGATGGAGAGGAAGAGATTTCAGCGAGGTACACAGACCACTGTGCAAACACACGCTGCGCTTTCTTAGATGTGCTCTGTTGCTTCCCGGGAACAAGCTCCCTTTCCCCTGAAGTCAACCCCGGGCTGTGAACCATCACTGCCACGCTCCCCATCCCCTCGCGCTTCCTCCACGTTCCGTTCAAATCATCCTGGAAACTCGGTATCCTGTATCAGGCCTCGGCATACATTAACAGCACGCTCGGGACAACTCTAACCCTCGCTACGCCGCTCTGATGCTCGTTACGAGCCATGGGAAAGCATCTGCTAAACAACAGCCAACCGTCACGAATCTCTGCGCGGCTGGAGCGTTTTTTTAATGTCTTGTGGATTTCAGAAATCCTCAGATTGTTAGTTTTGACTTATTTCTTTGCATGTAAGTTCACAGAGAGGCCGGAGCTGGATAATCACGTCGTATGACAGCTCAGACTAAAAGAGGCGTTCGGTTTGTTTACATCAGCGATGGGTTAAAAAGAAGAACCACTCTGTACTGCAGAGGCTTTTATCTTCAAGCACATAATTGCTCAATCTACTGAGCCAATTGATGCAAAATGATGATAGGAATTAAAGGCCAAACTGAGCGAGGCCAAAGCTGCAGATACATTTAGAGATGGGGAAATGGCCGAGACCTCTGCGTTCAAAATGCTGATTAACTGTTACAGCGACCGCTCGGCCCGACACTGTTCTTTAATACAGAGTACACGGCATTCACAAACACAGATTATATTCTTCGCTGCTTGGAATAAATAACAATCAGTGACTCATGTAGCAACGCTCAGTTACAGGAAAAAAAAAATCACAGCCACGATTTTCCACAAACTTTTAATCCAATTCAAATGAAGAACTAATCGTTCTTCTTGCAGCAGCTCATCTGCCTCCACCTCCTCCTATCCCAGCATCCTCCTCCGGCACACCAACCCTTTGCACGTCCTTCACTACATCCATTCTTCTCCTCCTGCCTGGCAGCTCCAGCTTCATCATCCTTTGCCCAGCATATCCACCCTCCCTCCTCCGCACATGTCCAAACCCTCTCAGCCTCTCCTCTCTGAGCTGTCCCTCTGACAGCGAACATCTTCAGCTCAGCTCCACCGTCTCCAAACCGTCACAGCAGCTCTCACCGCCATCTTTAAACCTTCCCTTTCACTCTCATTTGCTGCTCTCCTTCTGACACAAATCACCCGACGCTCATCTCCACCCGCTCCACCCTGCCTGCTCTCTCTCCTTAACTTCTCTTGTGCACAGTCTGTTGACTCCAGGTATTTAAACTCACCTACTCCTCGCATGGTCTCCTTTCCACCTCTCCCTCTCATTCACACACGTGTATTCTGACTTTCCTTCCTCTTCTCTCCAGACAATGCCTCCACCTGCTCCCTGCTGTCACTACAGATCACAGTGTCGTCTGCAAACATCATCCACAGAGACTCCTGCCTGAGCTCATCGGTCAGCCTGATGTAATCCCACCACTCCTACCGCACACCTCACCACGGTCTCTCTGTCCTCATACACCCGCACCACCCTCGCATACTTCTCTGCCACTCCTGGCTTCCTCATGCAGTACCTCAGTTCATCTCTCAGCAGCCAATCATCTGCTTTTGTCACAGTTTTTTTTTTGGTGAGGGACTCAATCGCAGAACTAGTGAAAAGTGAAAGCTGTATTTTACAGTGTCACACCAGGTGAAGATATGTACATATATACAGTGAATGGGGAATCAATGGGCGGGGGGGAAGTGTCCAGGGCAGGCACACACTCTCAATCCCCCTCACTGCGTCCGTGACACAGAAACACAAGCAGTCCAATCCAAAACCTTCACTCACGCTCACTCACATCCACGGGGGTCCAGAAGGCGGGGAAGACGGGCTGGGGGTCCGGGAGGTCTGTGCAAAGAGGAGAAGGTCGTTAAGGAAAAAACACGAAGAAACCGCAAGGAAATACTCAAGAAGCCGGGCAACACTAACACTAATTAGCACAATGATCCAGCGAAGAAGCAGAGCCTCCTGCCTTCTTAAGTAGTCTGAGGAGAGTAATCACACATCACGAGAAGCCAGTGTATGACTACGTGGTGACAGGTGAGCATAGAAGGCGGGTTCAGAGGCGGGGAGCTCGGTCCAGCTCCGCCCTGGTGAGAGATAGGTGAAGGCAAAACCACACAACACATCCTCCAGACCTTGAGAACCATGACGGCGTTCTCTGATCCAAAGACACAGTGAAGCTCCTTCTGACCTTCTCTAAACTTCTCCGTCACCGACACTTTCAAAGCAAGCATCACGTCTGTAGAGCTCTTTCTCAGCATGAAGCGTTGATCCCGATTTCTGCCTTTTAATACACATCGGAAGGACTTCATCTCCCAGCCTTCGTGTCATGCACACAACTGTGTGTGAGTGTGTTGCAGGAAGGTAGCTCCCGCTGCAGACAGCAGTGTGCTCTGGCAGATAACTTTCTCTACATCTGGTCTTACTTGGCTCCGTTGCTCCTGGCAGGACTTCACGGTCCTGTTTCAGAAAGGCTAATGGGCTCGGTCAGCCTGACCACACTCCAGTGCATAGCAGCCTAATGAAACCTACACACTTCCACTCAAAATCTGCTACCAGGGATGAGGAATCTTTGTTTCCAGCCAAAGTTTTCCTCCTCCTGCTGGCCCCGGAGCACATTTTTCTTCTCCCTGAACAATGAGCTCCGTCCTGAGATTACTGCGTTCCTGCTGTTACTGTCGTTGCGTGTCATGTCGTGTAGGCTGCATTTTACTTTGTTTGGGTGGCTGCTGATACCTCGGTCGGGTATGTCTTGTAAGAGATCTGATCTCAACTGACCTCCAGGTAAAAACAAAAAAAGCAAGTAAAGATAAATTGATTGAGCAGCGAAATTTCTGACAGTTTTTAAAGGCCTCAGGCTGAAATACGACAGATTTCACAGTGTTCTGTGGCAGGATTTGATTTAGAGGTCTGCGTGACGGTAGGCGGCTCTGTGGGGTTTCATTACCGAGTATTATTGTTTCGTCCAGTGTAAGAGCAGAAGGTTTGTGGTGGAAAAAGTTTGACTGTTTATTACTGAAAAATACCAGACTTACTAGATTTTTTCACGTTAAACAGGAAGCAAGCAGCCAACGCTGACCTCAGAAAGTTCAAGCTCTGAGGAGCAGCTGTTGGCTCACAGGGATTACTCAAACACCCACGCTCTGTTTCATATGAACATCCAGCACGGGAACAGCAGATGTATGACAGGAAATGAGACAGGAGTTTACTGGATGCTACAAAATCACCACCATCATCGTCGTCCAGCAGACGGCTTTTTAACCGATCGTCTGTTAATCAGCTCCACAGACTGAACCGTCACACTCAGCACACACACACAACACACGCTCAGGTGATGATGATGATGATGATGCTGTTCTGGTCATTTCTCAGTGACCAGATACCGAAGCTCCGGGAGAAACTATGCAGATGTTTTATCTGCAACTTATTCAACAGCAGCCGGCACGCTCTGGCAGATAAAATGCTCCAGAGGAACGCAAACTGTACGAGTGTGACACGCCAGCGTTTACGAGTCGGAGAGACACGGCTCTGATTTGCTGCTCGGGTTTGAAATAATCATCGAGTTTACAGAATCACACGCAAGGTTAGAGCAGCCGAATAAAGAGAGGCGCTTCAGGAAGGGAGCAGAACTGCAGTCACATCGATTCTCCACAGAAAGAAATGCGATCCAGCTGAGCTTATCGGTCCCAATAATGAACTCCAGTAATCACAGAAATGTGAATGCATTACGTTATTATTGCACAGCCGTGTAGTTTCTCTTTATTTATGTTTTAGGAGCATCTTTTTTAGCCCTGTTGAGACAGGACAGTGAGGCGAAGACAGGAATGCTGAACCAGCCCTAAGTTATGCCGCAGTAGACTCTGGGAGGATTCCCATGATGCATTAAGCGTTTTTTCTTCACTGTGTGTTCATATGTCAATATTGCGCTTAACCATTAGTGATCATTAACCTCTGGCTCTATTTCCATAGTGCTCTTTTCTCTTCTCTTTCCCCTCACCTCCAATCAGTCAAGGTTCCCCTCCCCGGAGGTTTCTTCCTGTAAAAAGGAAGCTTTTCCTTCCCACTGTCGCCATGTGCTTGCTGCTCACCATATTGTAGGTTCTTTGCTTTACAGTATAAAGCACTTTGTTGTAAATTGGTGCAAAGTGAATCAATTAAAACTGAATGAGTACATCATGGCCATCCAATACTGACTTTCTGCATTGTGACTTGTGCATAGATACGTCTCCAGATTCTCTGAATCTTTTTATGATATGATGATGAGACATTCAAAGGCTTTAAAATTTTACATCAAGGATCATTATTCTGAAATTGTTCCCACAATGTGTAGGCAGACTTCTTTGCAGATTGCTGAAACTCCGCCTCTCTAAGATTCTCTGTTTATAGTCAGATTGTTGTATTCTGTTTACGTGGGCATTTTACAGTGTCCCAACTTTTGGGGATTTACAAAACTAAAAACAAACAAAACTACTTGCATGAACACAGCTGTTCCATACTGTATGGTATTTGTAAGACGATAGAAATAACCCACAAAGGACACGCGCATCCCTGCGCTTAGTTAGCTTGCTGATAATGAAAACGTGATGGCGACAGCAACATAAGTGAGTATTTATACCGCCGCCACCACTAATATTTATCTACCATCGTCGAGCCTCGCTCTGAGACCTCGGTAGCTTTAAGGTCCGCCACTCCGAAGTTTACATGTAATCAAAGGAAAATAAAAAACAGTAATTTAACGCCGTCTAAATATCGTTTGTGTTAAACCTTTTGGTTCTTAGTCAACACACAAGGCTAAGTTGTTAAAAGGGTTAACAAGTTAACCGAGTTAACCGAGAATGTTAGACTTAGTCACCGACTTAGTTGTCCGAATGATTGGTCCAGGGTACACAAGCTGTGCAATCAGGCTTGCTTATATATTTTTTTAACCTATATCTATGTACATTCATTTTAATGTTACCTTTGTTTTAACTTTTGAGTACATTAAAGTATTCTAAAATTGACATTAGAAATGTTTTAACTTTAATTATTTAACTTTAGAACGTCTGAGGTACACCTGCGGGGGATATCTTTGGTTGCCAGTCTTGAGGAAAACCAGCACATATCCGTACATGAAAGATGCATGGTCCGGGTACTTATTTTACACTTAATGGAGCGCTATGGAGAAAGGCGAGTATTTCTTGTACATAAACTAAATCAGTTATGGCTTCATTAGGGCTTCTTGGTCAGAACGTCAGGGACACTGCGCTGTGCTGGCCCAAGTGAAATGACACCAGAGGCAGCTCCCAAAGTGTGTGCGCTGGGGTGATGAAAACAAAGAGGATCAGTTAAAAATTGTCATGATTCGCTGTGTGGCAGGCAGGATGTAGGACCCAAAGGTAAACTCAAAGCAGCAGTTTTATTCGCTTGAAAAACGCAAACACTAAATGCAAGAAACAAAACATATAACTAGAAACAAGGAACTAGAAACGAAGCACTGACGGGAAATAACAATGGGGCTCAGGAGCACAGAGACAACACACAGCATTTGAGGGTACGACACGACACAGGGCAAAGAAAACACAGGGCTTAAATACACTGAGGGACAACGAGGGGATGGGACACAGGAGGAGAGCACAGCTGGGAGTAATCAAACATGACAAGACAAGGGGAAGCAAAACTAGACACACTGACGAAGGACATGAGACTTTCAAAGTAAAACAGGAAGCACACGACAGAGACACGGACTCGACACTAAACAAGGGGACACCTAGACAGAAGTGACACACGAGACATGACTGGGGAACAAGATAAACAATAATACATAATCAAAGAATAAAACTTAAACAAATACAAAACACTGGGTCACTGACCGAGGACCATGACAAAAATTTTTGTTTTTTTGTTTTTTTCCAAAGCTTCTGCTCTACGTATTTGTTTATTTTACAAGAAATCTACAGAAAAGCAAAGTTTTTGTTTATCCAGTTTTATTAAATGCAACTGTTTTTGCTTGCAGCCCAATTTCAGGAGTAAAGGCAATTTTGTCATCATCAACAGTAGATCAGTTTCCATGTTTAAAGGACTGCCATGGCACAGGATGTGTAAGTGTCTACACTCCAATGGACGCACACAACAACAAATAAAAAACCTGAACACTGGTCAGTTTTTCAATCAGTATACTGAGTATCATTGTGATTATAAAAATAAATATACAGTTTGTGTGTACTCAATTTCCACATCTTTAAAAAAATGTATGCACATTATATGTGTTGATGCAATCGTCCAGGTAAAGCAAGCATACTGTTGGAGCTCACCGCTCCAGGATTACAGACAACTTGACATTAATCACACAACTGCAAACAATTTGTTAAATCTTACTTTGTTGACCTTTTTTTTTTTCTCCTTTCTTTTCTTTAAAAATTTCAGGATGCGTGGTTCAGCCCTGGCAGAACACAAAGGCCAGCAACTGGATTTCTGGAGGAGTGTCTGCGCAATGTCAGGAAAAGGCTTCATTGTATCAGGAAGAAGAATTCGGCACCAAAGGAGCCCCAAGAAAACGGTCATTTTGCCTGGTACTAGAAGATAGATTTGTTTCTGCTTTTTGCAGCAATCTAAGGTCTGTTGATGGCTGCTTCAAAGCATTTTTGTTTTTGATGCAAGTTACCCAAAGTCATGCGCCCAGGTTTGGGAATTCCTTCACACTATCGTCTATCCCAGGAATAGATGAATCCCAGGACACGAATCAAATATGATCAAACTAACGAGGGCTCATTTAGCTACGATGGAAGCGTAAAATGCTGCTAATAAAGGTGCACGAAATGATCTGCGAGGGAGAGTTCCTCTTGCCACTTTTCCAAAGTGTTGATGTCTGTTAAGTACTGTGGGAAAATAAGTATTAAATTAGGGTGCGTAGTATTAGTATAAGGGTGATTTGGTGTTTAGAGTAGTAAAATGTAGTTAATGTTTACA
>VVHJ01056922.1:7460-19153 GCA_015107715.1 Tylochromis polylepis | reverse complement strand
AACAACCCAGGGTTGGCTCGGTCCAAATTTGACCCAGCACTGGGTTACAAATTGGGTTATTTTTAACCCAGCAGTTTTTAGTGTGTAGAGGTCAGATGCCTGAACCGCCTAAACTGAAAGCTTTCAAAACACAGACAGCTGCGTGTTTTCCACCTGGATGGGTAAATAATACCACTGTGTGGGAGATGAAGAACAAGAATTGTTCACCGTTAAAGGTAAGCGCTACACCGCTAGCTTGAACAAACTGTGTTTTGTTGATTTGGACTTTTACAGTGCAGGGCCAGAAAAGTTCTAGTACTATTAATGTGTCACATGAATGTTAATTAATAACAGTAAAGCTGACGACGTCACTAAATCATTCCCACAGTTTCAATGAGTCGCACTGACAGCCGGGGTTCGCTGCGCAGAAGCAGGGATTGGTGCGATTTGGCCTGTAAGGCGGGGTTAGGAGAGGCGTGCTCGCCATACTCTACGCCCTCCTGGCAGCTGTAAACAAACGCTGATTAGTGCGTCTGATAGGACACCAACTATCTGTCACTTCAAATGCAAATCTGCACACTTTGAGTGCAAATTCAAATCTCCTAACTCTTCTTTCTTGACCTGTTGACCTAAGGCTTGGATCAACTGTCTCTTTATTACTGTTGCAGGCTCAAACTGGTGCCTCACATTTCATAACAGGGCTTTCCTCTGCAAAACGACGTGACCACCATGCCACCATGAGTTACCACTCACTTCTGTGGCAGATCAGCAGCAGCAGCTTCAACACATCTAATAGTATACACACGTTTACGTTACCTGCAGGACTTTAACACTCACAGCTACCTCACACCAATCACTTACCTGTATGTAGTCAAGCGGGCACTTTTACAGCTAGAGGCAGTCAGCAATGTTCCCGATACTTTAACCGTGTAAATATATTAAACATGTGTAACCCACTCCTGGGTAAGTACACCTCACTCTAGGTTCACACAATCATAGCACACAGGAGTTTCAGTTACCTGGTAACAACCTGAGCCCTTCACAAAATAAAATAATAAAAGTAAAACTCATCGTCCTAGATGTGATGATGATGAACTGTAAGTTCGGTGTATTACGGTAGCAGAAAGCGTTCACAAGCTACTGCTGTCTGAACACAGAAAGAAAAATCAAGCCAGCCTAGATTTGACCGTGCGCGCCTCACGCTACCGTAACTCTTTGATGGTTTGGCATAGAGAGAAATTTCAAACGGTCCGTGAAAGATGAGAAGACAAGCTTTATGGGTCTTTACGGTGTGTCCAATCACAGGTAAGAATTGATGACACACTGAGCACAGAAAGGCAGGTGTAACACCAGCGACAGAATTTCGACATATTTTTTTACCGTAAACAGAGAAAATGTCTCAAGAAAAGGTGAAAGAAAGAAAAGGCCTTCCAGAAGGCTCAAAGAGGAGTAAAGGATGACCACGTTTGTCTGGAGCAGATCCATCTAAACAACAGTAAGTAATGGATTCTGCAAACACAGGAAAATGAGAGTTTTGATAAAGCTTCACCTTCGTGTGAATTGGTTTTTTGTTGTTTTTTTTATTTGCGTTGAACAGACATCGTCCTCACCCAGGGTCAGACTCGCCGACAGAGATATCGGGTTGCTGGGAATGCTGTTCGCAGCCGGTCACCGTGCTGTTGCTGGAAAACTGAGGAAGGCACTGATCCGGTCCCCCACCCACCAAGGCTGATCCCAAAAAGAAGCGCTGCTGTACAGCCACCTTTAAGTTTTGAAAAACCATCGGCAGGTGAAATATTTTCACATTTTGTGATGCTGACGTCCTCAAAATGTTGTTTACAAAAAAACAACAACAAAAATAAAACAGCCAACAAACAAAAATGCACCACGAACTCTACAGAGAGGGAAGACATTTGAATGGATCGGTCTAAGGCCGGGAGACTTGCAGAGATATCTTGGACTGCTACTATACGTGGCTGTGATGCGCCTCCTAAAGGTTTCAGACTTTTGGAGGACAACAAGTATTTTTCAAGTTCCCTTTCCTGCCGCTGTCATGTCCAGGAGCCGTTTTTTTGTCACCTCAGCCAATATTCACATGAGCGAGCCAGCTGAAGATGTCACAAATGAAAAGAAAAAAGGCAGTGAGTCTACTGACCGTCTCCACCGGGTCGGGCCTCTGCTGGAAATGACGAGGACCCGAAGCACGTCCCTGTATCGTCCGAGGCAGAATATTTCTGTGGATGAGAGGATGGCTGCTACAAAGGCCAGGCTGGGAATCGAACAGTACACGAGGGATAAACCAGCAAAAGGGGGCTTTTTGGAGTTTTTTTGTATTGGCTGATGTGAATGGGTACACCGCAGATTTCGAACTGTACACTGGCAAATCAAAAGTGGCCTCTGGAAATGGTCTCTCCTTCGATGTGGTCACATCCCTCATCAACAAGGACGACCTTCGTTCTGGCTACGTCATATACTGTGACAATTTCTACGCAAGCCCCCTCCTCTTCCAGCACTCGGGCCAGATCACAGAATGATTTCTGACCCTTTTACAGCCAAAATTACCAGATAGGTCTAGGTGGCCTTTATGACACTTGGTAAATAAAGGGTTAAAAGGTGTCTGATTAGGTTTCAACCTTATCTTTCAGTATTTTTTCCTCGGAGTTATGAGTCGATGGTCAGTAAGTCAGAGAACAGATCAGATGAAGGAATGATCCGTCAGTCGGCCAACTCAGGGACCGCAGCACAAAAAAATACAAATAAAAGAATCACAGTCGGCAACGTCACAAGTCTGGAGAGTTTACAGTCTAGAGCAGTTTCACACCTGATGTCGGGATGACTGCTGGAATCCTACCAGAACCAGATCAATCCCTCGCCGTCCGACTGCTCGTGTAGATCTGCATCCTGGAGCTCAAACTGGGAGGCTCGCCGTCCAGTGGGATCACTGGACCTTCGTCACAGAGCTCTTAGCTCGACAAAACCTGACCCGTATCTACAAACCAGGTTTATAGCCTCTGATCTATCGCCTCACTTTCACAAAATTCTAACTTTTATTTTTACATTTTCTTGTATAACGAGTGAATTTTAAATTCAACAGTTAAACAGTAACTGCAATTTGCAATTATGTAACATCCAGAGACTGTGTGGTCCTCTTCAGTTAACCCGTTAAATTGTTACTGATGTTAGAACTTCTTCAGCCTAACCAACAAAGCTACGATACACACACTGACCATACACTACAACCAAAGTCAGCACACAAAGCGATCAAGTTATGTTTCCTCATAACACGAACTCTCAGCATGCTCAGCTTGCTCATTATCTCAATGACTTGGGATAATGAGCAAGCGATTAATGCACAGGGGAAACTCTCCTCATCGATATGACAGATATAATAGTGAAATAATATTTTATGCATCAAATACCGTGATTAGCATCATCAAAAGTAAACATCTGCAACACGTGAAGAAAATAATAAAGTTAGTTAGCTTACCGAGACACTTCTGGCTAACGTCGGTCTCACTGTGTAAAGTTAGCCGATGACTTTCAGTAACCGAGGCGGCTTCTGCTGCTAGTCAGGGCAGGCCGGCTGTTTCTGATTTTTATTACTGGTACCAGCACAACATGTCAACGCACAGCTTCCTGTACATCTTCAAAATAAAAGCTCTTGCTAATCACAGCAGGAAGTGTAGAAACCAAAACAAATTCCTTCATGCCATCACTTATTGTACCAATAAAACAATCAAACAAAAGAATGATTCCATAACCAGACAATCGCTTACAAATGATCTCCACCTGGGTTACACATATTTAATGTGTCACAGTAAGAAAACGCTGTAAAATAAAGCCAAAATATTCACTACAGTTGGCGCACACTGCTGATAACTGTTAGCACATGCTCTCTATCCACAGCTCAGACACATCTCTGTACTGCACGCTGTCTGCGGCACACAGCCGTCACATCTCCACCTGAGTGAAACGCGCTGTTTGTGTCCTCGGGTGGAAACTCAGATGGTAGCGTTGGTGACAGATTGGATCAGCTGGAGGGACGCCGCTGTTTTGCCGTCACACAGCAGATGACGCTCCGGGAGTGAGTGGCAGACTCCCTGCATAGTTTAACAGTTCCTTATCTCTTTAATTAGATGTTGGAGCGAGTGTTTAGTCTGACTGAGTCACACACAAACAGCACAATAACTTCTAGAAGCACTTGGCAGCCATTTTGAAAAGCCTCTGGGAACCCATTTGGGCAGTTATATGGTCGTCTGCACTACATCCTCAAAGTAAGGAGAGCTGAAACGGTCACGCAGCAGCAAATTCATCCAGCCCGAGTGTGTGCACCTCGAACCTCCTCGACAGACGCGTAGAAATGAAAGGTGGTGTGTTGACTGTGTTTCATAGGCAATCTGGCGACCAGGCGGACAAAAAAAAACATGCTAAACTAATCATCAATTATTGCAAATTATTAAAATAAAGTGTGATCGACACTCAAATTCTGGGAGTTTCCAGTGAGAAACAGCACACCAGTCGCCGTGGCGATGATCCTAATATACCAGAAAACTCTTGGAAAAACAGGAATGTTGACAAGTATCTGGTAACTTCTAGAAGCACTCGATAGCCATCCCGAAAAGCTTCTGGATACTTGTGCAAAATGAAGATGCTTTATTCATTCCAAAAGTTGGGAAATTCCTGCATTACAGCAGTCAAAACAGCACAGCAACAGATTAAAAATGCAGTTCACTCATGGAGAACAGAGCACAGGTTATTCTGATTATTGGAGCTGAATCTCCAGTCAAACCCGATAAAAACAAGTTCAAGTTTCTGCTTTGGTCCAGATGACATACGTACCTGTGCAGGTATGGAGATGGCAGTGGACTTTTAACCAGATTAACACAGTCTTGGAGAGTTAGAGGATACCTGATGACTGCAGAAGAAGTGTTGGAGGTGGGGGTTGGATTACATCAGGGATCTGCTCTGAGCTCCTTCTTGTTTGCACTGGTGATGGACGGGTGGACAGGTGACGTCAGGCAGGAGCCTCTGTGGACCACACTGTGATCTGTAGTGAGAGTAGGGAGCAGGTGGAGGAGAACCTGGAGAGGTGGAGGTATGCTCTGGAAAGAACAGGAATGAAGCAAGACTGAATACGCGTGTGTGTGAGTGAGACATGCAAAGAGTAGATTTAGTGAAGGTAAATGAGTTTAAATACCCGGGGTCAACGCAGACAGGAGAATAAGAGAGTGCAGGCAGGGTGGAGTGGGTGGAGACGAGTGTTAGGGGTGATTTGTGACAGAAGGAGAGGAGCAAGAGTGAAAGGGAAGGTTTAGAAGATGATGATGAGAGCTGCTGCAATGGTTTGGAGACGGGGGAGGCCGAGCTGAAGATGTTCATGTGAGCAGCAGGGACATGAGTCCATCAGAGGGACAGCTCAGAGAGGACAGGCTGAGACATGTGCAGAGGAGGGAGGGTGGATATGTTGGACAAAGGACGGTGAAGATGGAGCTGCCAGGCAGGAGGAGAAGAGGCGCTCAGAGAAGATTCACGGATGTAGTGAAGGAGGACATGCAGAGGGCTGGTGTGACAGAGGAGGATGCTGGGATAGGAGGAGGTGGAGGCAGATGATCTGCTGTGGCAAGGGAGCAGCTGGAAGAAGGAGGAGGAGGACCTATACCACGATATATGCTTTTACTGAATTTCATTTCAGGAATCTGATCATCTTTTATGAGCTCTGTGGTAATAAACATTCGCAGAGGAAACTCTTTCCTGCTGACTCCATCTGGCATTAAACGTTCTGTAGACTTCAGTTACTTCTTTCTGTGACGTGTAGTCTTTTAATACAGCCCCCCCCCCCCCAACACATTTAAATCCCAGTTCATGACTTTTAGGCCACGTCTGTCCCAGCGCAGAGCTGAAATCGCTGTAAGGGGCCCTGATGAGGCTGCACTTCAAAACTTATTGTAATTCATGACCGACTGAGACGTAACAGAAGCTCCTCTGTGCAAATTTCCTTCGCACACCCAGACAGTAGGCCCCCATCCCCCCTTCAGACGTGTGCTGTAGATCATTACGCCGCCGTACGTGTCGCGTTTCATAAAGGCCAGACGTCTCAGCGTAGAACGAGTCCATCTTCCCCCCTTTCACAGTCTGAGAAGTGATCTGAGTGAAGTGCAGGCGCAGCAGTGACAGTACAGCAGAAGAAATGCCACCGCGCTGCGGCCGGGATGAGGGATGATTAGCTGCTAAAGCAGCCTGCCCGTCCCCTCCTAATGGCGTGTTTGTGCCGACCCTCTCCTTGACCTGTTGTTGTTAACACCGACACAGAGGGAGGTGGCATTCACAGGCAGACTCTGGGATTTTCTCCTGCTGTACTGCTGAGTGTTGTTGTTGTTCACACATCTCCTGTTTTTCTTCCACAGAGATAATGGGCTCTCTGATGAGTCAGGCCACCTCCCCGGGTCTCTCTCTCTCTCTGCTCCCCGTCTTATCATTTCTGGGCTGTCACCGTTTCTTTGCATAGCAGTAATTTCTTTCTCTGCCATCTTTATTTTCCAATTCTGTCCGATCACTGAAAAGCACTCGGGGAGCTCAGTTCTCCTGATTGTTTGGTGCTGCCGCAAAAGTGAACGTATACAGCACAATACTGTGGGGATTTCAGCTGAAGGTGTGCTGAAATATGTACAAAGGAAGGATGGGCACACTCAGGTGAACACATCGTCTCGTTATAAATTTGGGCTTTTAGACTTTAACTGACAAAAATAATGGTTATAATGACTCAGACTCTTCTTAGCCCCAGTTTGACACAACATTAAAAGAACAATGGGGGAACTGGGGCAACTTCAAGGGTAGAAAAATGAAGCCCGAAACCTGCAGTTCCTCTGACGTCCAGCAGAGGCAGCAGTGAGTCAGTCCCCATAGACTCCCATGTTAAAACTTTACAGCAGAAATAAACACGTTTACAGCCTGATGCACAAACTGATTGGTGTCTAGATAATTCCTCCTTCATGACACCTGTACGGGAGAACATTTTTATAGCTCACCTGTTTAAAGACTTAAAGTTTGACACACAGGTGGCTGTAGCCGCTAGCTGTCTGTTAGGCTTCACCTCAGTCCTTGGGCTGTATGCTATGGAAGCTGAATGTTTGCTGTCTGTAATTAAGCATTTCAGGTTGCTATCTTCTGAGTTACAATCCTTTTACTCGGTCAGTAAGACAAAATTTTGCTATAATAACACAAAG
The DNA here is from genome assembly GCA_015107715.1 of Tylochromis polylepis. Classification (NCBI taxonomy): domain Eukaryota; kingdom Metazoa; phylum Chordata; class Actinopteri; order Cichliformes; family Cichlidae; genus Tylochromis; species Tylochromis polylepis. The sequence continues at coordinate 11,951 of VVHJ01056922.1, read as the reverse complement.
TTTTGACTTCGCTCTGCCTGGCGGTGTTTCCACAAGTATTTTCCCAAGAACTAACCCCAGCTGGTTTAAATACTTGTGTCACTGTAGTAAGCTGTAAAAAAAACAAACACCCCCCTATTTTTTGTTTATTATTGTGACCTTTTCTAACACTGTTATGCATACATACTGAGGTTATACCTCGTTATGTCAGTAGAGGGTGCTCTTGTACTGCTGTGGAACTACCGCAGAGACTCTAGCTACAGGCTCCGTGCATGGGCAGCTCAGAAATAAATTAGCTCCGGCTTGAGCAAGACGCTAACATCAGCGTCCTCTCTATTAATCCACAGGTACTGAAAAACCTACTTTTATGTAATCAAAGTGGTTCTGAAAGTAACGTAAGTCGACTGACAACGGTTCGGCCGTGTTTTGAGACGATTGTGACGATGTCGTTTTGTGGTATTTTGTCGTAACGAGCGTCAGTGTATCATCTGCAGAATGCCAGTATGTTAAGTAGCACTATAAGTGTATGTTATGGTAGCGGCAACCCACAACTTCGGAAAATGTGTCGTAGAGTTTGTTCTAGTGTTAACCAGGCAGTACTGAGTACACGAGTTAAGGGGAAAGCCTGTAAGTTGGTGAGCACGGCATTCGCAGTCGTCTGCCGCCGTGTTGTGTTTATGTTCAGGTGACGCCGTGTATGTGTATGCATGTAATGGCGCGAATGTGGGGAAAGGTTGTGTGGATGTTAAATGAGTTATTTTGGTTTATGCTGTTATTCCTTAGCCGTGAGTCGTGCACATGTGAATACGTAAGGTTATTTTGAATTGATTTGTATTTATTTTGCTCTTGAAAGAATGCTTTGTGTAACGTTATTTTTGTTCATGAAATCTGTTATTTTATTTGAAGAATGCGTGGTTTAATGTGGTCTGTACTGTGTATATGTGAGTGAATGAATGGCAGCTCTGAGCGAGACGCTAACTACAGCGTCCTCTCTATTAATCCACAGTTTGTATTTGGCTACGCAGTGCTCTCTAGCCTGTGTGCCGCTTGCTGCCGGTCCAGATTTCCCCGAGGTCTGGCGCCGGTAACATCACCACTTAGTAAAACTGCACCTGTTCATGTAAATACATGTGTCTTCACTGGGCTGCACGAGCCTCCAAATAGCCTCACAACAAGCTATAAATGTGAACCAGCTGGTGGCATTGGAGGGGTTAAGGTGAAGCTCTGGTCTGTACAAACCAATCTCCGCAGTCCATCTAAAATCTGTGGGGATGTTTCAGAGTGGAGCAAACTGCTGAACAGGCTGACGTCATCACCGAGTGTCTCGAAGCTTCGCTGCTTGGAGATGGAAATTGTTCTGAATGCACAGTTTCCATTGAGTTACAAACTATTAGAAGTTCCCGTTCTGTTATTTTTCTCAGTCGACCCACATTTGTACTGACTGTCGCTTCCTGGGGTTCTTCCTGTCTCTCTGCTAATCTTCCCATCTTTCTCTTCCAATCACATTCTCCTTTCGCTTCCTTTTTTGTTCTGCTCCGTCTCATTTCGTCACCCCTCCCTTCCACTTACCCTCCCCATTATCTTCCCGGGTGACCCCAGAGGTCTGTGCACTGAGCTAACTTGTCACGAATCATTTGGTCATCGGCTAGTGAGCATCCCCCCCTCTTCCTCTGTGTCTTGCTCTTGCGGTCACCCCTCCTCTCCCTTCTCTTTTTTTTTCCTCCGTCGGCCTCTCCGATCCCCGCCCGTGTATTTCCTTTATCCTCTTCTTTTCCATCTCTTTTTATTCTTGGTTTTCTTTGCAGAGCAACCGCGCAAGCACAGTGCGGCCATAAACGATGATGTGAGAGCAGCCTCTCGTTGGGCCGCACAGTTCATCTGACCGGCACTTTGTGTCAGAGGAATCCTCGCAGCTGACAGTTAATGAAAGAAGCAAACACGCCATTGCAGGCCTGTCTGACAGGCGGCCATTTTCCCCGTTTTCCTCTTCAAAATATTCACAGTGACCGGCGGCTCCCGGGAGTAGTCAGACTTTTTTAATGAGCGGGCCCAGGTTGTTTATTTTGCATTTAATGTGAAAGCGCTCGCCGGTGCCGGATGGTTCCATGGAGACGTTGCCAGAGGCAGTGTGCAGATTGGCACTTGGCTGACACGGTGGGAGGAAGAGTGTTAGCGAAGAGGAGGTGAGTGCGGTCGAGCAGGACACACACATTTACCTCCACTGACCCACGTTTCATTTCTAACGTTTTTCTGCTGCGTGTTTTCACTTGCTGTAATGTGACCGTTAGGTAACACGTTTACTGGAGAAGCACCAAACCCAGACATTTAGTGCGCCGGTGTCGACATACGAAGAAACCAACACGATGATGATCTGCATTTTTCTGCCTGTAACAGGGCTGAAATTCTGCAGCTTTATAAAGTCCGTGCTGCGCTCTTTGGGTTTTTCTTTATTTCGGTGTGTTATATATGGATAGGTATGGTGGCCCCTAGAGACAAAGCATGTGCAAACTCCAGAACACAACGGAAGTGCTCCAGGACGCTAGGGGCAGTGTTGAGCTTTTGTTACCTAGTGGCTACACAAGCCTGGAAGTTCCTAACGACCGGATTTGGTGTGTGGTAGTAAAAGGTAAATGAACATTTTTTAAAATTATTTGAATATATTTGAGTGTTAGGTTTAGGGTTAGGGGGTCAGGGTAAACGGATAAGGGAATAAAGGGAATAAACGGAACAAACGTGCCGTTTATTTTGCAAATCAAGCTCAACACTGCCCCTAGCGTCCTGGAGTGCTTCCGTTGTGTGTTGGAGTTTGCACGTGCTTTTGAATTTGTACGTGCTTTTTGGAGTTTGTACATGCTTTGTCTCTAGGGGCCACCGTAGATAGGTGATAAGTTACAGGAAATTTGGGGAGGGGTAACGTGGTCCCGCTAGGCTGCAGGGGCCACTGTTGGGTTAGAAAAACTAAGCCACTGCAGGAAAAGCTAACAGAACCAAACAAAAACCCGAAACATGACGTAGTCCACTCCCCACCCAAGCACAGGTTTTTTTCTTCTTCTTCTTTTGTTTTTGTTTTTTTTAATGGGCATCAAAAACAACTGAAATTGCAGCTCGCATGTTTCTCAGTGTGATTTCTCTTTGGGCTGCTGAGGCCAGCAGAGGCCATAAGCAGAGTGCGAATGTTTAACCAGATCTGTAATTGACCACACGGTGGCGCTATTGTGACACGAGCGCGCTATTTTTTCTAAATGGATGCGCGTTTGTAGGACTCGTTCAATTCGTTTCCAGCAACACTTTGCACAGCTGAGCCCAACATGGCCGCCGACGTATGGCGAGGTCTGGAGTTACAGTTTGAACTGAAATGACCACACCCACAGTGCTGATTGTTAGCCAATCACAGGAAAGTGATGTACAAAATCTCGAACCAAACACGTGCAACATTTGTTGCATTATCGTTCATGTGTGTTTGTAATTCTTTGGTCATGTTCGTTGATGACTTTTAGACTCTCCACCTCACGTGCACGTGACAGGTAAATGTATCATTTCTAGCACGTTCACAGAGACGAATCACAAAATGCTTCACGATAACACGAGAATAAAAATGGAACATAAGAACGGAAAGCAATGGAAAACAACATTAAACAACTAATTAATCAAAAGCTTGTCTGTATCAAATGTCTCAGCTGCTTTAAAAAAAGAGTATAAACACACCTTGGTGCCACTGATCCCCACGACCTCCGACCTGAAGACCTAAGAGCTCAGGAAGAAGAATGAGGTGTCAGCAGGTCAGAGATGTGATGTGATGAAACGGACGCCTCCTGTTTAATTAGTCCAGCTGTTACTCTGAGGGTGTTTTAGTGCTTCAGGTGTATTTTCCTGTGATTCACGTTTAGCTTTGTGTATACTGAGGCTTTCCGAAGCGCAGAGAACCAGCTGCCGTACCTATTTATAACAAATACTGTAAGGCTTTTAAGGTATGACGGTGCTCTTCAGTCAACACATCTTCATCCTGAATCATAAACACTTACTGAGTGTCCATGAAGTCATATTTTTATTTTCTCCACGCATTTGGCTCACTGATGTTTCACCTGTTTACCGACGTACACACACGAGAGTTTACAAGTGTGAAGACTAAACCTTCAAAGCTTCAGCTTTGCAACAGTGCATGCTGGGAATTGTACGGGGTAGGTGGCAATAACACACACACACACACGCACACACACTGCTCAATCAGACCAAGGCAGAAGCAGGGATTTAAGAGACCACCAAGATGCTACCTACCTCACACACACACACACACAAAGAAAAGAGAGGACCACCAGAGTGTGAGCAGGTGGACAGCTTTACCAGATGGCAGCTCTTCTGTTCCACTGTTATGCACAGAGAGACACATCCACACACACCCTTTACCTTCACACACAGATGCAGCAGATGCACTTACACACACACACACACACACACAGCTTTCGTTTTAAATAACACCAACCACCTCTCCCAGTCTCAGCTCCACTTTTACAA
>VVHJ01056920.1:0-14709 GCA_015107715.1 Tylochromis polylepis | reverse complement strand
ATATATATATATATATATATATATATATATATATATATCTCCAAATATATATATCTGAGTCCGGTTTAACAGATGGCTTCAGTGAATAAATATCTTATACGATGTTAACCCAGCCCCAGGATGTCATTGTGCTACCCTTGAGTAATACCCACCCATCGATAAAAATACAGCTACAACATTCAGCTCAAATTTCTCTATACATCACTGTTCCTTACAGAACCACTGTCAATACCCTGTGTAGTATATCAACATAAAAATATATAGAAAAATATATTAATATTAACAGTTTAATTTTACTCATTACAATTCATGAGTGTTTCTGGGGCTGTACAAGCTCGTTCAGCAGCTCCTGATTAAAGCTGCAGTAGCTGTAAAGCAGCTGTTAGCCCAAACTGGCAGCCGTGGCGAATTCCATTTGAATATTCCCCAATTTATTATAACTTAGCTTATAAACAAAAGTTCATACCCCAGAAAACTTCAATAAACAGCTTTCATTTTATGAGTCATTTTCGTTGAATTCGGGTGGAAAAGCTGCACATATGTGCTTGATTTTTGACATATAACTTAGAAGCATAATGCTAAAATTTCACTGTTAGCGGAGGGTAGCCGATGAGTTACCAAGGAAACCAGCTAGAAAAGCTAACCAGTTAAAGGAAACCAGAGCATACCGTCAGCCTTTGTACTTACACCGAATTGAAATGCGTGGCATTATGACCTTAATCAAATGTCTCTACTTACGGGGGAATGTCTCTAGACACGAGTTAGCCTCAGGAACATATTAATATGAATAATTTTGTATGGGAGTATGGTGTGGTTCGACAGTCTTCAGTGTCATTGTGCCACAAGCAACAAACGTATCATAATACCACAAGCCGTGACTTTTGCTTGCTGTAAAATGTCAAAGCAGTGTTTACGTACAGCTAGCATTAGCTGAGACAGCGTTACCTGAGATAGCAGGCCGCCCGACGATGGAGGAGCGGTGACCTGTCGCTTGGTGGGTGGGGAATTTGTCTGAAACACCTAAAGTCACCCTGTGATTTCTGCTGTGGACTGTACGCTCCCGAATAAGCTGCAGTTAACAAGCATGCAGGTCCCGCGCGGCTATGTTTGGACGCCGACCGACGCCATGCTAGTCTTAACATCCTAATCCACCAAGCGTGTCACTTTAGCAAGCTAACGTTAGCTAGTTTGTGGAGAGACAGCAGTCAAAACTTCCAGGCATGTGTTAAACACTTTTTCTGCAATACCATCACTTGACAGATGGCGGCGCGACAACAAAGCAGGAGTGGGGATCATAGGAGATAATGTAATATTTGGTGATACAAAATAAAAATGACGAACTGTGCAGTAACGTCTTCTCCGAAGTTTGTCCTTTTTTTCCTCTTTAAACAAATTTAAATAAATATAAAATCTTAAAATTACTTATATAATATTCTAAACCATCTTTGCATTGTTTTGGATATGTGAGATAATTTTATCTGCACTTGTTTTGTTTTTTTTCTTACTACCTCCTACCTGTTCATATGCTTGTATTTCCACAGATTATTTTATTTTATTAATTGTTACTAATCTTGAATTTATACAACAAAATATATGTTTCTGTATTTGAATATTAGACAAAAATTTAAAAAACAACTATTGCTTTGTTTATTTAAAAAAGCAATACAATAATTATGTAAATGCAAAATATTTAAGCTTCAAGTAACTGTACAATACTTATATTTTTCCAATGTACTGGTGAGTTATCTACAGTTTAAAGGAACACACACACACACACACACACACACACAAAAATACTTTTTCAGTTATGCTTTCATTAGTGCAGAATTGAGCTCAACAATTGTTGATACAAAGTCCTCACGAGCTGCCAAGTCTGAGGCGACGATGTTCACACCTGATTGCTGCTTCAGCCACTTCAGGAGCTTAGGCAGACCCCTCCTTATAACGTTGGGGAAACTGTCGCAGAGACGAAGGATGTAGATGAGTATCCTACCATTTGCTGGAAGAGTCATGTTCAAACCACATACAAAGAAACCTGTGGGGAACACATTAAAGCTCAGCAATTATCTCAGAATCTCTTGTATAAACTGGCTGTTTATAACTTTTGTTTTGTCACTGAACAGATGTTACTTTGGATATTTACAGTCTCAAGTAACATTGTTTTTTTTTTTTTAAATCACCAAAGATGAATGTCTTGCTGTCTATAACTTATAACAAGGTGTAGTTGAAAACACTGAGAAAACTCACGATTGGAAGCCTTTTCCTTTCCCAAGGCTTCAGAGATTTTTGATTTAACTTGTGCACGGTCCATGCTATTGGCGTAGTAATAAGTTATTTTTTTCCACATTTCAGGATGGTGATTTGCTGGATAGTCATATGAAACTATGACATTTTTGTCTTGGTCCCAGCAGTTCTGCAGTGTGGGGACGCTCTGTTGTAAGATATTGAATACCTTGAATATCTTTTGAAACTATAAGCAAAGGTTATAGTAAGTACTTTAATAATGAGATGCATTTGACTACTGATCTAAAAATAAATAAACACTTTTTTTTAAAAAAACAAAACAAAAAAACTGCACATTACCGATCCAGGGATGAGTTTGCTTCCAAACAAGGTTTTAATGAAGTCAATAAGATGGTTGTGAAGTTTCTCTTTAATGTTTTCCTCAAAACCACTGAAGTTTGAAAAAGCCAGGATGATGATCTCTTTAGGATGGGCCACTGTCCAGGCATGTATTTCCCTGAGAACAGTCTGAACACAATGGCAGAAGTAACTGGCATTAGATAAAGAAATCTTCTTTATAGGTTTCCTGCATGGCAGCCGTTTGGACATGAAACAGTAAGTGAGCACAGGTGTTGTAAATCACATTAACTAAGGCTAATTACCAAAATAGAACAGATGCTTCATTAAGGAAATGTTTATCTTTGGTTGTATTTTAAAACTTGAACTAGTTTTAAAACCACTCTTGCCTGAAGTGGATCATTTGGATTTTTAATGGTGCTTAGTAAAGGCCCTTTTAACAAAAAAAAAATTCCTAACAGTTCAGTTATTTTTGTCACGATCCTGGGTCTTTTGACCCAGCGCCTTGAGTTTATACATATATTTTGATGTTTATGGTTTATGTTTAAATTTTTTGGGTTCTCTAAGTTCATTTCTATTTTGCCTAGGTTACCTTATTATAGTTATCTTTCAAACTTGTGTCTTCCACCCCTGTGTTTAAGTCTCCCTTGCCCTTCATGTGTTTCATGTCTGCATGTCTTATGTTGTCATGTCTGTCTCCTTATGTTTCCTGTTTTATTTTGAAGAGGTCCTGTGTTTCTGTGATCTGTGTGTTTAGTTTTACTCTTCCCTATGACGTCATTCTAATTCTAATCAGCTGTTCCCTCATGTATTTCCACTTCCCCTGATCACCTCCTGGGTGTATTTAAGTCCTCTGTCGTCCTTTGATCAGTGTCAGGTTGTCTGCTGTTTCTCACCATGTTTTCCCAGTTTCATGTCCAGGTTTGTCAGGTTTCTTCGTTTTTTTTTTTTGTTTTTTGTTTTGTTTTGTTTTGTTTTTAAAGTTCATCCAGTTTAGGTTATGTTTAGTCTTTCGTCAGTTTGCCTTGCCCTTTGTTTGCATTCTTTTGGCTAGCCTTAATAAACGGCTCGTTTCAGTTTAAATTAAGTTGCCTTTTGTATGTCTGCGTTTGGGTCCACTATCCACTCCATACCTAGCATAGCCTCAGCCAGACTGACAATTTTTATATCAAAAATTTAGATTTTTTTCTTTTTTCTGTGCACAGCAGGGAAACTCCTGATTATATATACATACAGACAAGAGTCTTGTACTTTTGCACGACATGCTTATTATTACCTCCACATCAGTGCTTGTGTACAACCCATGGTAAAAGTAAAGCCTAGTGGGATGGTGGTCATTACGTTTGCGAGCGATCCTCAAGTCAAAATAGCGAACTCCTGCTTCCAGTTGCATTGTGACGGTGTCTTCCTGTGATTAAAAACCAACGTTGGTCAAACATTCCCTTCTGTTTGTTACATTCACAAATAAATTTGATAGTGGCAGGTCAGAAACTCCCCTTACCTGGGTCATTCCCCATGTTCGTACTATTCTGCGTAAGCAATAAATCCAGCTGAATCGTTTTAGATTGTCAGGCTCTATAATAGCAGAGTTGGTATCCAAATCATAACTCGCAGAGTCATGGCTTCCTAGGAATGAAACATACACATCCCTTAACAATGTTGTTTTAAAATGCCGTACAGTGAAAAATACATTCTCCAGATTTGGAGAATGTTGTTTTTTCTTTTGTTTTTTTTTGTTTTTTAATGGTGTATTTATGGGATTTTTTTGTTTGTTTGTTTGATTTTGCTTGTTTTCTTATGTAGCTCTATAGTTCTCTTTTAAATGTAATGTGATCCAGAAATCCATCATGCCTAGCATCATCACCAGATCAAATATTGTGCAAGTTGTAAAATCTATACAATTTTGGTTGTATACATTTCTTCACTCTCAGATGTCAGACCATTTGGGTACAGCCTCAACACTAGCCAAGTACAACTAACTGTGTTTGTTGCAAAGGATTAATAAATGTTACCATGCTAACTGCAGCAGAAACCAACAACCTTTTTTAGAAGGTTAGTGCTTTGCTTATGCTTTCATTCATTTTGCTTGTCTGAATTCTGAGTGAACAAATGTTACCACTAAATGCTATAAGAATTGCCCAAAAAAATCTGTAGTGTAGATGGCAAAAAAGTAATTTCTGTGAACAAAATGGTCCAATTTGACACACTGTACATGGTGTGTTTGAAATCGATTCTTCTTTCACCCATTTACTTCTCTAGACACCTATAAATAGGATATGTTTTATGTTTCTTTTCTTCTGTTAGTTAACATTTTGTTTTATAGGTGTGTGGTGATATCAGTTGGACACAATTGCACTGTAAACATTTACCTGGTATGGCTAGTTTGAAGAGAGGAATGGTCCAAAGTTTAGATGGCAGTTGTGACATCCAGTCACTGTAGCTCGTGATCTCTATATTTCCTTTCCCTTTATCTGCAGACATCTACACAAAACATTTTTAAACTAAAGGGAGAGTCTCTTAGAAATTGAGTGGTTCTAGGCAACAGTGAACACATTAAGCACAAACATAAAAGGTCACAAGTTTTAAGAAATAACACTTACCCTGCCAAAGTCATCCCCCAGCTGTAGTTTAGTTCGTTATTCCTTCAGATTCAAAAGTGTACACGAACTGACACAGTCAAACAATCCAAGGCTTAGCTTCGTTACTGCTCCTCAGAAGGACTTCATTGTTTTGTTGTAAGAGTTTAAAATGTCAGCTGTCTTACCGGTTTTGCAAGGATGCAATCCAAACGAGGAATGTTTGATCAACAAGATAGAACGCCCTGATGAAGCTTCCTCACACCCTCACTATACACTAGAAAAAACACGGAGGGAATAAAGGCTTTCAATACACTTTTAACTCTGATATTAGTGTGGACATCAGTAATGGATTTCAGTCTGCACTCAAAGTCAACTAAGGCACTTGTTTGATGACTTAGTTGACTTAAATATAAAAATGCTTGATTACTATAAATATATTATGTTTATGGTTATTAAATGATTCCTTCTTGTTGATTTTATTGGAATCAAAGAAAATTCAGATCAACTAGATTTATATTTGTTCACTGAATGAGACGTAATTACTGCAAAACAATGACTCTTTCATTGCTAACTATTGCACACGCTCCATACCTCAGAAAAAGTTAAAAATCAAAGCAAGCGGGAATAAATGTTGGGAGGTTGTAAAGCTTGTTGCATCCTTAATATCAAGGGTAAGTAATGCATGTGTTTAAATAAATAACCTGGCTGTATTTATTACTGTAGGCATGATGAGTAAATCTAGTAAGGAAACTTTTATAAGTTTATAGTTAACAAAGCTAGCTCAACCCTGTGTTGTGTTGTTTTTTTCTGGTATACTCCGGGTACATTTTGCTGTCTCAAAGTGAGCATGCAGAGAGAGAATAACTATGTGTGGAAATCTGTTTATTAGGCCAGGCTACTGTTAGCCTCTGTGCTATAACTGAGACTTAGAGGGGAGTGATATGATCTAGCTTCATTTAGCAGATGTTAGCTAGTCCTCAGTGCCCACAAATGTAGATATTTTACCATTATTAACTACCTTTAATGGTAGTTGATATCTTGCTCAATGTCAAAATGTTTTCCATTTATGAAATTATACCTATTTTCCCTCCTTTGACTGGTTAATATCACTAAACAACTAATGCATCAAGGTTGAAATTGGAGTTCTTTGTGTGTGTTTTACAGCTGAAATGTAAGTAGAATTTGTTGTCTCTACCAGAAGTACATCACAAAATAAAGGAGTCCCCTTCATCTGCTCGTGGGCACATCTTCTTTGATAAATAGTAAGTTTTTACACGTCTACACAGATGCACATTTATGTACTTAGGATTAGAGTAAGCTTATATTATTATTCTTGGACTCCACTAGAGTATACCATTTTAAAGGTAAACCAATCACAAATGTGACAAAAGTATCTACTTTGGTTAAAATTGGTGAGTGCGTTAGTCTTGCGAGGTCAAGATTAGCAACCAAACTGGATGAAATGCTTACATCTACACTATAATATGTGAGCATATATACAGTATGCAGTGTGTGTGTTTGTTACAGTACAATTTTTAAATTAATTATTTTGCTTAAGCTATTAAAACTGTATTCTATATTGCAGGACAAATCAGGATCATTCATTTGTGGGATTCTTGAGAATTCATGTCGTGCCTTCAAATGTTTGCTCTACTCTTATAATGTATTTTTTCTTTTAATAGTAGATTCATGTTTTTATCACACAGAATAAAATATGGAGAATAAAGCCATGATGAAGAAAGCAGTGATGGGGCTATATGTGACAGAGAAGATGTGCAGCCAGAAGATGCCCAGTTGAACATAAGTGTCTTCATTCAACTTGTGGTGGTCCTCACTGGTTTGGCTAGCACTGCACAGACATGTGGTCTGCTGTTTGGACTTAAGCTATCCACCAGAGTTCAAATACATGTTTGAAGATATTTTGGAATCTTGATGGACACAAATTGTCATCCAATGCACAAGCTCTCAAAAACAAGATTTTGGGACAAATTGAACAAGACTGATGGGAGCCAGCACCCTGTAGTATTAGGTTTAAGATATTAAATATATTATAGTTATAAAATTAGAGGTCAGTAATTCAGTTTGCTTGGAATTTTCAAAAACATGCTACATAACAAAAGGACACATTATAGATGTGATAAACTGTATTGCACTGTGACACAGAATCGAGAGTCTTCAAGGTGACTATAGGACAATGCATATAAACTAATTTTCATCTTTAATGATCTTGAAAGGTGTTCCAGGTGGCTTTTAAAAGTCCCAAGTATTTATGACAATTAACAGTTTCAATTTTATGGCCATGAATTGTTTGAATATGGACTGCAGGGTGAATACCTTTAGTTGAACTTGTAAATATCATGCATTGGTTTTTTTTTTTTATCAGAGTTTAAAATAAGTCTGTGTTTGATGAGAGAATTCTGAACTGTATCAAAACTATACTTGTAGATTTGCAAAGGCCAGATCAAGGGAAGAGCAAGTGGCATAGGGTCATCTGTTAAAAAATGTATATTGTAGTTTTGGGTGTAGAGGTAATATTTTTACACACATAGATCCCTGTGGAACACCTCTCCAAATGGCTAGTGCACATGACCTGAAACCCTTGAAGACTACTGTCTGAGGTAATTACGAAACCAATTGAATTGTTCATCCAAACCAACCGAGAATAATTTTTCAGCAAAAAAAGGCACGATCTACTGAAACAAATGCTTTTGATATATATGAAAGTGCAATGCAATACTGATGATTATCGAGGGCTTTAGCAAAATTATTGGGTACACATAGTGCAGCTGTTCTTGTGCTTTCCTGGTCAAAATTAAGTGATTATCAAAAGTCTGGTAGATATCTGACTTAGTAGATATGTGCTGATTTTCAAAACTGGTTTTTGAAGGAAATGATGCAGGCAGATTACTTTTCAAAGGTCTGAAGGCTTTCTAGAACTCAGAACTCATTTCCAGAGATGTTGGCATGAGAAGACAAACAGAAATCCAATTTGCCTTTTCTAATAAGTCTAATTCAGTGATTTCGTACTAGGCTAAACTGTTGCCAAACCAATGAAGGATTGCTGGTTTTTAGCTTCCAGGCTGTTTCTCTAGCAATAAGATCTCTGGAAAGGATTGAGAAAAACCAAGGGCAGAAACACTTTTTTGTTCTAAAAAGGTTTGTGGGCTGCATATTTATCAAGTGTACCATTACAAACTGTTCAGAAAAGAGATCATTACCTGCAGGACAGATATCAGTAAGAATATTTCATTTTTTTTTGGTAGACATGCTGAAGTGACAAAAGAAGCCTATGATCTGGAAATAAACATCTAACATTTAAATGTAATAAACCTTTTAAGTTTTTTGAAATCATACAGGCAAATAATTTCAGTAGGGATGGTTGCAGTAAAGGCATGAATTTTCTCAGCAGGCTGTTTATTGCTCTTTTTAAGAATATCAGGCAGGCAAATGGCCTATTATTACCAATAATTTTATCTGTATATGTGTAAATATATGCTGAACAGTGCTAAGAAAAACTATATTAGAGAGAAAACCTAGTCTTACCTAGTCTATTTCTTGGAGAAATGGCACTGTTTTTTTTTTTTTTGTTTGTTTAGCTTCAGGGAGCTACTCCTTGAAGCTTCTGCCTCCCTCTCATTCACACACGTTCTGTCTTTGCTGCTATTGACTTTCATTCCTCTTCTCACCAGAGCATGCCTCCATCTCTCCAGGCTCTCTTCCCCCTGCTCTCTACACTCACTAAAGATCACAATGCTGTCTGCAAACATTATAGTTCACAGAGACTTCTGCCTGATTTCATCAGTCAACCTGTCACTACTGTAAAGAAGAAAGGGCCCAGAGCAGATCCCTGATGTTATCCCACCCCACCTTAAATCCATCTGTCTCTGACCAAGATCACTGTCTTGTTAACATGCAAGTCCTATACCACCCTCACATATAGTACTTCTCTGCCACTCCTGACTTTCTTGTGCAGTACCACAGTTTCGCTGTTGATACCCTATCATATGCTTTCCCTGAATAACAAAAGACTTAGTGCAACTCCTCCTGACCTTCTCTATACTTCTCCATCAAAACTCTCAAAGCAAACATCACATCTGTAGTGCTCATTCTAGGCATGAAGCCGTACTGTTGCTCACTGATAGCCACCTCTCTTCTTAACCTAGGTGAAGGTGATAAAAATGAAAACTAGCAGCACAGTATTAGTTGTCAACAGGGTTAAACCATTCTTAAAATGTATTCAAATTTAGTGAGAAACCTCCCTCCGGGCATATAAAAACAAACAAACAACTGCATTAATGACACTACAATGTCATCATTACTTGCAGAATGCTTAAATGGTTACAGTCTCACCCCCACACATCTGCCATGTTCTCCCTATGGTAGATATCTGACTCAAAAATTATTTTCCATTCTTGTAATCTGTACATGTTTTAAAAGATGATGTACACAGATTGTTCTCTGCAACAGTCTTAAACCATCTGGTTTGACGAGTAGTCTAGTCTACTGTTGACAAAGTTTGCTTGCTTTATGACTCACCTTAACTTGTGCTACTTGTAGATCATGTTTTTAGCATTCACAGATTGGCACATGTGGCCAAAGTAGTTACTGTTTCATAATTTCATCTGTGTTACTCAATGTGTTGTGTTGTAGGCTACAGATTTATTGTAAAGAAAACAGGTTGGAGGAGAAATACACTGGAGCCCTATAAGCACTGTTTATGGGGTAATCAAGTTAAGATAAAGTTATTCTGTTATATGTAAGTTTTGTATAGTGGGGTTGCTATTTGGGTAGCATTTTAAATGAGATGTTAGCAGCCTATAAATGACAGATTTGAAATGCTTTGTTCTATATGAACAGTGACCAGGAAACAAAAACACTTGACTTGACTTCAGGTTGTTATCTAGCCTTGGCCAGACCCACCATATTCTGGCCTCTGTTGTAAATGGAATAGTACTGTCTGAGGAAGAGATCACCCAGGATCCACATGTTGGCACCTATAGCACTCAAGCCTGTGATACAGCTATTATACTGAACCTAGGACAGAGATGTAACAGGAGAATTTCAAATTTCGGAAACCTACTTCTCTTTTTGTACAGAAGTTAGAAAATACAAAGTAAATTAGGAAAGAATGCTTACCTGATAGACATAGGAAGAGGCTGGTAGAGTGAACTGGTGTCCATTGATGCTGAAGGTCACGTCAGGCATTTGGCCAATGTTGTTGCAGTTGACAATGTACTGAGAGAAAAGGCAGTAATGCAAGAAAGGAATAGAAAATAATCTGGTTTTAAGTAATGTAAAGTTTCATATTTGTTGGAAATAATACTGCAGTGTGTCAGATAAGAAGATTCATATAATTCATGTCTACATGCAAAATTTGACAGCAGCCTGCTAACTTAATTGACTATCCAAACAACAGGAAACACAGATAGCCTTTGATAGCTTGAAAATGAGCTTAAACATATGATGAATATCAGTTTTACCAGACTAAGTGGTACTGTACTCTTATTCTAAAATCTTTTCCATATTTTTGGCACTGACCTCTCCATTCTGGCTACTTGCTTGCAGCCAGGCATTGATGTTGTCAATGTCGCTTTGAGGTCCAACAATCAGAGAGGTTCCAGTGTCCATGATACCCTGACCATTGACAGTAATACTGGAAGGGACTACACAGTATGCATCAGGGAAGAAACTTCTTTGCCAATATAGCTTTATAATGACTCTGAAATAAATATAGGGCTGTAAGCTTTGGTTTTACCTGTCAACTGTGATCTGCCAGTACAGTTCATTTGAGGGAGGAATCCAGGTGATGGGACCAGAGTAATGATTGGTATCAACACCACCAAAGGTCACCACAACGCCTTGCTGGGTGTTACTACAAAGAAAACCAAGATTTTAACCAACTGGGAGACTAGGAATCAGTTTCTGCCTGAATACAAATTGATATATGAGGCATCTAAAAATTATTTCCAATGTCAGGTAGAATGCTGCATAACCCTTACAAGCTCAGATACACAGAGAAGAGGTTCTGGTTGATCAAGCCCGCATTCACTATGTTGTCGAACATGGGTGTCGCCCCGGAGGCAGACAGACTCGGGTAGGCCAGGCCTAGGATACCATCAGCCTGCATGAAGGGAGCCTCAGTTTGGCCCAAACCAAAGATCTGGTTTGTCACAACCAGACCACCAACCTGGCAACCAAGCATAAGTAAATGTACTTACTTTACACCACTGGTTTTAAAACTCTGTACTGGCTTTAAGTACTGTACTTGTGTAGGGATTTCAATAGCTTTTTTTTTTTCATCTTCACTGTTACTGTTAATAGATGAATGTTTTTCTTCTGCTTGTTTTGAAATTCTCATCCTCACAGTGTCATATCCCAAGAAGCCAGTCATGCTGCTGTTATGTGATACTGAGAGGTCTGCCATTTTGTCTGTATGTGCTGCTCCTGCCAGGGTTAAACTTGGCATGGTTGTCTAAAAACCCAGTAAAATTAATGGTTAAATTCTGTACCTTGTGTTACGTACCATCTCAATGGTAAATCCATCCATTCATCCATCCACTTTTTACCGGCAATCTGGGTTCGGGTTGTGAGGGCAGCAGTCTAAGCAGAGAAGCCTAGACTTCCCTTACCCCAGCCACCTCTTCCACTGCATTCAGGGGGACACCAGTCACCAGGTCCCAAGCCACCTGAGAAATATAATCTCCTACCAAGAGGAGGCCCTCTTCTCATTCTGGTTGTACATGGTAGGACATGCCCAAAACATCTCACCTAGGAGGCATCCTTGAAGCATCCTAGTTAGATGCCCAAAACATGTCAACTCTCCTTTCCATGTGGAAGAGCAGCAGCTCTATTCTAAGTCCCTCTCACATAACCAAGCTCCTCAGTCTATTTCTAAGGGAGAACCCATCTAACCTTCAAAGGAAATTGATTTTCACTGTTTGTGTCATTGTAAACGAGTGACCTCACCAGTGATAGGCAAATCATGGCCCTCATCATTGATTGAGGAGATCCCCAAAGTGTTCCTTCCACCGTCTGACTTTGTCCTCAGATGAGGTAAGCAAAATCCCGGTCACACTACATAGTGTGAGTAGAGCACCACTTCCCCCTCCTGTGTCATATGACAGTTTGCCAGAATTTCTTTGAACCTGACTGATAGTCTTGTTCCATGGTCCCACCAAACTCTTCCCACAGTCAAGTTTTTGTTTCAGCTACTACCAGAGCAACATTCAACTTGGCCTGGCAGTCAGCTGCCTCTGAAGTCCCACGGGCTAACAAAGCCTGATAAGACTCATTACATTTTCAAACCAGACTCTTTACTTTTGATTTTTGCCATTTGAAGGGATTATTATTTGACATCACTGTGCGCTTTCAAACATCAAACCTTTGATGGTTTGAGCCTAAATAGTAATACATAAAAACCATCCTATAAGTGTATCAGTCACCAGGGGTTATTGCATATAAGGAGATAAAAGGATCAAAAACCATATGATTTATGCATAATTTATAGTTCTATAGTCAGGGGTTAAGGTGGGCCAGTGTTTTTTTCCTTCTTTTTTTGGAAATAACACTGCAAGGATGCAGGCGTCCTTGTGTCAGCATCTAGTTAGCTACAGAAGAGGAATAAAGGAAGTAATGTTTTTCAAGTGCCAGGTCATTTCAAATGCAATGTTTCTATGAGCTCAACAAACATCAGCAAACACACAAACTATTTGAGTACAATTCGTTGCACACTGTGTCTGCTAGCTAAAGGTATAGCTGCTGTTTTGCCAAGGGAGAGAAGAGAATAAGAGCTAACTTCACTGAGAGATGGAGAAAGGTATAAAAAGACAGAACACAAGAGGAAGAAGAAAGGTTATATTACGAGGTAAGAACTGCTCAGTGGCATTTGATAAACTGAAAATGTAAAACTTAAATGTAATTTCCTCAGATTTTCAATCAGATATTTGATCTGTATGATGTGAAATTATGATTTTTCAAATTGACCTCAAACTGCGGTATACTAACTTTGTGTTATTTAAAGGTTGCATTAAAATACTCTGCAGGTTAGTCTAGGATAAACAGGTTTGCTTGCTTAGTGTGATGAATTTAGAGTAAAGAGTAGTGTGTTGGACTGGTGCACACTGGCTGTTATGTTCATGGTCAGAGTTAGATTACATTAAAAGTAGCAGAGATGAATTTGAATTTAAGCTGATGATACTTAGATTTATTCACTGAATTTTTCTTTATACTGTGTCATACAAAGACAGATACTATCAGTGCAGGTAATTGATATCAGCCAGGACAACTCATGAAACATCTGCTTAAATCTTGATGAATTCAGTTGTATGACTCCACAAAGAGCAGTAAACCTCAGAGCAGCAGCAAGTCAGCTGATCACAGCCTGTACACAAAGAAAATCAACTGGATTTACAGCTCTACTAGAGCTGAGTTATGATTCTTTTCCCCACACTGAGCCATTACATTTTTCGGCTGAATCCCACATTAACCCTGACTGTACTCATTTCTCTGTTTAGGTGTGGAGGCAGTCACTCTCCATAATCTAGGCAACAAGAGCCAATTTTAAAAATTCTCCCTTTTTCTCTGCTCATGTTCTACATAACTGATTAAAACTGAGTACATTTATTAGAAATAAAATTTAGACTGACATAAAGTTTATATTCCTATGTAGCAATATAATTTTATTAGATTAATATAGCATGAGGTTCACTTAGCTTTGCACAGAGATAGCAGATAAATGCACTTTAGAAAAGCACACAGCAACACCACATATGAGCGGGTGGAGGGAGGTATGGGGTCTTCACATCCCCGTTCTCTGTACGCTGTCGGGGGCGGGGGGCTGGGAGGAGGAGTTGGGCCGTCTGATCGGGGTCTGGGACGCTGGGCCTCCCTGCTGCTGCAGGACCGGGGGTGGTCTGCTCGTCTCCGCCCCAGGGAAAAGGGTAAATCTCCTGGGTCTGGGGGCAGATTGCCCCTCGACCTGGGGGTATAGAGTATGTTTGGGGAGTGTGTATGTATGTACAGTGTTCATTTAGTTTGTCTCTACATTGGGCGAATGCTGAGTATTTGTACATGTGTGCATGATGGTGGGAATGCATGTCTGTGTCTATGTCTGTGTGTCAGGTCGGGCCTTAGACTCCAACTCTCTGGGAACATCCTGTCTCCCCCCACCACACCCCCTGCCAGTGGCTGATGCCCTCAGCCGTCGGACCTCGGGCCTCTGGGCCCGGGGCTCGATCCACTCTGGCGCGACTGGCTGCCGGCAGAGCCTGCGGACTCCTCGCCACTGCAGCCCCCTGTGGCTTCTGCACCGTGGCTGCTGGGTGACCCCACATCTGGGGCTGTCCTCAGCTCTTTCTGGGAGGGTGGTGCAGCTGCTCCTCCGGTGGTCCTCCTTGGGCTCTCGTGCTCTGGGGGGCCTCTGGATGTCTGGGGCCTGGATCTCCACTATGGCTGCGTCATGCCCTGGGGGGCGTGGCTATGGCTCCCCACATCCTCTAGCAAATAATTACATGGAGAAACCTTCTGAATACAAGCGCGCTCACGCACACAG
>VVHJ01056905.1:0-11826 GCA_015107715.1 Tylochromis polylepis | reverse complement strand
GTACAAATCATACAATAACACTCTGGAAATTTTAGCTTTTTTTTTTTTTTTTTTAGAATTATAGTATTTTATCAATGCATTTCTATACACTTACTCTGTTTATCTCTAAAACAGCCATCCCTTTTTCATATCGACTTACATGTCATTTATGAGCTGAATTAGCAGCTTTGTTAAGCATAAACACACATTCACAGTCAAAATGAAAATCTGTGGCAATCTTTAACACTAGAAATTCAAGATGCCCCTCAAATATTAAAATTTATTGCAATTCTTTACTTCTGGGCTGGAGATGCTCTGATAAGCTGTTTGAGGCCATTTTAATGAAGTGAAGAATAAAGTTGAACACTGACTGAATTCTGAAACGTGAATCATACAATCTGATATACACTATGGAGGACTGAAAGTGCCCCAAAACCCCCCAAAACAAAACAAAAATAAAAATAAGAATTAAATGAATGACTCAATAAAAACTGATTAAAATGCCATGAAATGCATAAAAAGTATAATAATCTGTTTTTCTGTTTTAATACTTTATTTTTTTACCTTCACATTTACTCCCCTATTTATTTGAATTTCCCGCTAAATTACACATTTTATTTATTTGAATTTCATTTATTTTACTGTATTTTTTCCCTTTGCAACCCAATCCTCCTTCTATTTATTTCTGTATATTTCCTTTCTTTTATATTTATTTTTAAACTTATTTCTACATTTGCTAAATGGGATCAGCTTTTTGTCTATTAGTTAATAAATGCCAGTCTGAAGAAAACAGAAAATAACCACCAAAGGAGATCATTGAAGAACTGAAGATGCTATATCAGCTTTTGTCACATTTTATAAATTAATCTTTGCCTATATTAATTTTAATATAATTCAAATGTATTTAATTTATATACATTTTGTCATTTGTGCACTTTTTTAAAAAGATTTTGGCACTTTCAGTCCTCCATACTGGATAAATACATTCCTTTAAACCTGAATGCAGAGGCAGAGGATGTCACATTCCTTTTACCTTACCGTCACTTGTAAAGTGTAATGAGAAGACTTTGCCTTTTGTTTTGGTTAAATCATTCAAGCAGACTGCATGTGGCTGTGTGAATCACAGTTTACACTCCTGACACACACACAGACACCTTTTAGAACCTCATCTGGCTCTACGAGTGCAACATCTGGCAACATGTCCATCAGTCCCGCTGGCCTGTGTGGACGTGCAATGACAAAGGGTAAAGTGACAAACTCACACACAAACATATATTCTAACACACTCTCACACACAGGCATTATGCCACACCACATTTCAGTTATGACACTGCTCTTCTGGAGGTACTGTAACTCAAGCTTGTGCCGCCGCTCTTGTGCGAGATCTTGAGTGTCGTGGCAACCGTCAGGCTTGGTGTCATGGCAACAGGGAAGCTGGATGTGGCTGCCGCTGCGAAACCGACTGTCGCGGCGATGGATGGGGGCGGCTCATTTGGGCATCCGTGCTGGAGCAAGATGTCGACACACTCTCGGCTGCCAGCGCTGTGAGCGAGAGCCAACGCTGTCTGGCCCTGAGCGTCCCGATACCGAACATCGCAGCCGTACTGCAGATGGGAAAAGAGAAGAAAGCAAAGTGGATTAGATTATGTAATAATCCCATACTCCACACTTCAAGGAAGTTTTAGAATGTGTAGGAAAAAGTTGAGCCTGAACAGGATTGCTTTAAATGATGTCAGAAAGGTGCGATTACGAAAGCTTTTGTACCTTTCAGACATTTAGATAACCTTCAGTTGTCTGTTGAGTTATCTTTTTAGACCACTTTTGTTCTTTGCTGAGTGAACTACTCAGAGGAGGTAATTTTACCATTTTTGCACAGCTCCACAAAATGGTTTGCTGTGATGAAGAAATTTATAATCATTACCTAGCTAAGTACCTCTGCAGCAACTGCAGCAACAGCCCTATGTATTTTTGAGAATACCTACATCATAACTGCCCGGACCAGTGTAAGATAAAAAAAGAGAGACAAAGGGAAACAAACCCAAATTAGAAGCTGTGTCATCACCACATCAGCCTGCTGACAGGCAGCGTGCAGGGGGGAGGCGGGCAGCCGCAGAGCTAAGAGTGACCTGGAGGAGCGTGCCAGGCTGAGAGGGGCATTAATGTCCTCCTTAGTGCAGTGGGCCAAAAGTAGCAGCAGCTTGGGGAGATTGTGCTCCATCACTGCCAACAGAAGACGGCCAGATAAAGTGATGTCTGGGCCCTCGCTGGGAGTAGGAGGAGGCAACGGCGCCACAAACAGTTTCTGCTCGTATTTGGCTCTTATCCACGATTCCCGCTCCTCTCTAGAGAAGGAAAGAGAAACAAGTGAGTCATCAGCATTTACAGCTGACAGATGACAGCACTGGACTCTCCAGTGGACTCAGAGAAAGAGCTGCATAGCTCACACCGTAAAAAAACCCCTATATATAAAGACGGTTTGTCCTTACCGTGTAGCATCAGGTGCTGGTTTACGGTGGCTCATTGTGCGTGCCTCCCATATACTGTTGACCATGTGGTTGCCGATGACACTGAGAACCAGCGTCAGCTCTCGTGGCAAATCATCCAGGGCCAGAGAGCGAACCCGTGACAAGTGAGTCCCCAAGTTTCTGTGGATGCCGGAACACTCGATGCATATGAGAGCGCCCAGATTCAGACTGGCCCAGGTTGGATCTTGAAGCAGGAGCATGCACACAACAAATTAACTTCATTTGAAACTGACAGGCTACCAATTTAATTTGCTGCGTGCCACTAAAATGTGCCTGATCGGCCATGGCACACAACAGAAGAGTCTGAGAAATCAGCATTAAAAAAATACTCAGCACTTAATTTAATTTAGATCTGATAAGTCATCAAAATTCTTTATCTGGCCCTCAAACAATACAGAGAAAAATGAGGTATGTGTGGTATGTGAAAAATACCACACAAATCCACATAAAAATATTTGCATTCACACACCATTGTCTTATCTTATAGCATGCGGATGAATGACTATGTTTTCAAATATGCTAAATACCAATTTAAATGTTAAAAGTACCACTCTTTGAACACTCTAAGGCACGGATAGCTATTTTCAGACTGTCAGACGGAGGGGGGTCATACCCATTTTCCACTGTGATTGTCCACATTTGTTCTAGAGTAAGAACACAAAGAACTTCAAGTCCGCAGCAAATTATTTTCTCCTCGCTCTATGCAGCTTCTTACACCAACAACAAAAGAGGCCTTGGCTCTGATTAAAACTTCCAAACGTGAAAGCAAACAGAGCAGTGAAATTAGAGATGAAATAGGAGTAAATGGCAAGCATCACTTACTGGGAGCGTCACAGTCCACACAGAAGTTGTTGCCCTTTGCATTGCGTATCGCCTGCAGAGCCACTGCATCACTCTGGCTGTTCCTTCGAGCCTGTGAGAGGCAAACAGTAACCAGAATAAATTAACTTGTATGAACTCTCCTGTTTAAATCTATCTCTGAAAAAGAAAAAAAGTGATGAATGACTGTAGTCATTGTACTGACAGCAACAGATACAAAAGAAAACAAACTTTGGTTGGATCATCAAAAAAAAAAAAAAAATCACTGTGCTTGTTTTTTCTCAATGAGCTTTTTATCTGCAGGAAGTCTGTAATATTTACCATTTGTCAGTGACAATAAAATGAATGAATGAAAAACTAGATTGCTGTGGGTCAGAGAGTGAATGTTTTCCTGTCGTTTCTCGCCTTGTTTTTGCTGCTTTCACACAGCTGCAGGCTGGCCAGGATCTG
The DNA here is from genome assembly GCA_015107715.1 of Tylochromis polylepis. NCBI lineage: Eukaryota > Metazoa > Chordata > Actinopteri > Cichliformes > Cichlidae > Tylochromis > Tylochromis polylepis. The sequence goes on along the minus strand of VVHJ01056905.1, from coordinate 8,053 downwards.
GTTCTCGATGGCTTGGACCCAGGAGTCCCTCTCTTCCACACTTTGGGCTTCAAAGTGCCACGTCTGGCCAGTACTCGACACAATGAGGAAGTCAAAGTTATCCTCATCTGATACAAGAAAGACATTAACACAGAGCTCAGATTTTTTTTTAATGATTTCTGGATGCAGAAATTTCGGCAGTAGGTTATTAATATCACTTCGGGACCACAGTTGTGCATAAGCAAGCTTTACTTTTATGCTGCTGACCTGCAGAATCTAATTGATTAACAGTCAATAGGTTAAATCAGGAGCTTGACTCTTAATGTGACAGCCTGGCATGTGTGGAGGGTCAATGAGAGCCTGAACGATGCAGCACGGCTGATTTATATTACCTGTCTTGCTTACGTTTCTTAAGCTACCAAAGCTTTTGAGTTTCCACATTTTGCGCTTAGCTGCATAAAAGAAGAGAGAAAATATCAGAGAAAAACACAAAGTCCTTGTCATATGTAGTACCGCTACAAATGTGATTAGTGCGTTTATCATTAGGAACATCCCGATTGGTGCCTATGAAAACATATTTGAAGCTTTTCATTGTTTACCGTCTGCTTGGCCAGCAGTGGCATCTCCTTTCTGATTCATGCTCTTCTTTCTGCGATGCTTTTTTCTGTCCGTGACTGGGGAGGCAGAACCTACGTCTTTGGTAGAGGAAGAGCTTGAGACTCCCTCGACTGCAGAGTCTTGTAATGAGCACACAGGATAACAAACATAAAATTGCTACAAAAAAGCAGGACAGTGTATGAACTATAAACAGAAAAAATCATTCACAAATTGGAGGAAATAGTACCCCCCCCAAAAAAAAATCAAATGTTGAAACGGAGGGATTTTAAGGTTCTTGTGTTTTGTTTTTTAAATAGATGCTCTTTTTATATTTGCTATCAGCAACACCTTTTTTAAAAAGTTGGTGCAGGGGCATGTTTGCCACTGTGTTGCATCAACTCTTGGGCTTATGAGAACTAAGTGAAACAAATGTTGTTGTTTTTAAAGTTCTTGCTCAAAATACTATTTCAGCTGCTCAATATTTCAGGGCCTCATTTGTCATGTTTTTCTTTTCATATTGTTATATTAGTTTTCAATACTGCAGGCGGCACCTGAGCTCTTTTGGTGCGGAGCCACGTAGTTGTAGGTCGTGAGGAATGTTTCGACATTGTCATGCTGAAAAAAAAAAGCAAGAAATTCACAGAAAATGACATCGTCTGCATGGGAACGAACCCTATGTACGTCTTTCAGCATAAATCAGTCAGGCCAAGTGCACAAATATTGTGCCACACCTTTATGGATGCTGGCTTTTGGACTGTGTGCTGATATCAAGCTGGATGGTCCCTCTTCGCTGTAGCTGTTAGGATGTGGTATCCATACCACCCAAAATAATTTCAGATTGTGACTGGACTGTCCACAGAATACTTTCCTACTTTTTCTCAGTCTAGCCTAAATGAGCCTTCCTATTTTTTTTTAAAGAATGTTTTTCTTTTTCAGCAAAGTAAAGATTTTACTTGCATTTGTGGAGGCGACATTTGTGACAGTGCGCTATGAAGTGTTGCTGAACCCATGCAGTGAGGGCTCGAAGATCACAGCCATGCTGTCTTTGTACTTTTGAATAATTTTTAATTCAATTTTTTTTTTTAGTTAAATTTCAGAAATTGCACTGTAAGGAGTCTTACATGTTTTTAGGTTAAATGTATGAGCAGTCCCATACTCACCAATGCTTTGAGCATGGTTAGATAGTGTGGAAGGACATCGCTGCACACCTCTGTTACCCCTCAGGAACAGGGCACCACCCAGCCCCTCCATCTCCTCAACTTGCAGGAGACCGCTCGCACTCACCGGGACTACAGGAAGGGTAGCAATCATATATACAACCATGTACTTAATAATAAAGCAATTTAGCCAAACACTAAATGTGAAAACAAACAGATTTCAGACACTTTGAAATGCATTACTGATTTAGTTTCCCCGTACACTCTTAAAGCACTTGCAAAATTCCTTATGATGCTGTTTTGTAGTCTTGCAGGGGTTTCACAGCCTGCTGCAATTTCCCCCGTTTGCACAAATGTTTGACCCCTCCATGTAATTGCTTAAAATGCCAAGAACAGTACGTACAAAGCAGTTTTGTAGCCTTCTTCTCTATATATCCACATTTTTCTTTTTATCACTGTCTCTATTAAAAAAGGTCATCAGGTAAAACATTTCACCTTATCAGCTCCACAGAGAAAAGTGCCAGCATGGAGATTTAAAATCTTGAGCTTCTTAGATTAGATAGACCAAAATCTGTTCAATATTACAGTAACTTTAGATGACATAAGTACATGCTAATGCACTGGCATTAATTTACATGAGGTTTATTTAAATATATTTAGGTTTACATAAAAGAACTGGTTTAGCTATTGTGAGGCATCTAAAGTTAAATTCCCCTCTTTTGTGTACCATACAGAACATCTTTACCCTCAGCTCCTTGAACGTCTTTGACCCGCCCGTTAAGCCCAGCCGGAGGGCCACAGGTGGGGACAGCGCGAGGCGGCCGCTTTCCCGGCACCTTCACTGTCACTCGCAGCAGGTCCATCTCTTTCCCGGGGGCATTCAGCATGTAGTCCTGTCAAACCAGGCATCAGCCATTATCATCAAACATCAGTCATGCTTTCAGCAGCATAATGCTCTGGAGCGCTCTGTTAACACACCGACTCACATTGACACTGGAGTGATAGGACAGTATGCCATCATTGGACAATGTCACATACTTCTTCTTCCACTCTTTGTTGAGCGAGTTCCCACTGCGCTTCAGCAAGATGCCCTTACGGAGGCGACAACACAGAAGACTGTCAATTTATTGCTAATGTCTCAAGTGTTCATTTCACACATTTCAGCAGCATAATGAAAGCTGGCTGCCAAAAACACCCACTATCTATTCATCAGGCCAGAATGGGAGATCATAGCACTTCATCACGCCACATGATGAAATTGGCTTCACACGTCTGAAGTGACTGCTGGTGAGATGTCCTCTGCTGAGGGTCATCTGATACATCATATTTGCTTCAGTATCAAGTGCAAATCGGTGCCCTACCTGTTTGATGGGAATGGAGCGCCCACTGCCCAGATCTCCCTTAAAGTCTGCGCTCCTTCTGTTTGAGTCGCTGCCTCTCCGGCCCTAAAGGAAGGAAAGGATGGACAATAACCTCGTCAGAGGCAGGAATGGGCAGCTTAGTGATGATTATTAGTTATATCTCACAGATTTCTGCTGAGAAGTTTCTGCTGACTGCAAAGCTGGTTTATAAGTGTGTATTTATAGCAACTGGTTCAGATTAATTGCCTGTAGCTTTAAATGAAGCTGCATTAATCTGTATTTTTATATAAGTGTCTAATCAAATGCTTACAGCTAATATAAATTTGGTCACTTATAGCAATAAACCCAAGAGAATTACCACCCTAATTCTGTAGTTTTCCTCATCTGTATGGCGTCTGTAAGGTCACTGTTTAGCTTTTCTGACCCACATCTTTACTTTTCTGGTTCAGCCTAATCAACTTCAGCCCCAGACACAGGAGGCTGCTGTTAGCAAAGAAGCTCTGATAATCCTCCGAATAAACTGCCTGCCCAGCATAAAAAAACACTGACAAAATGAGTGAATGCTTTCTAAATATATGGTGCATTTAGCAGCTTAAAAACCAATATGTTCCATGTGATTAAACATAAGCATTAATTATTAGATTGAAATGTTGCGTCAGCCAGATGAGTAGGTCTCCAAGGTGGCGCAAACATTTGTTAATGCAGGTTTTTAATGACATTTCAGATTGTTTTTCCCATAAAGCTGAATTTTCACAGCATCCAAAAAATAGTTATAAAAAAAACCCAATTGAATATAATACTATAATTATATTATAGACATAATAGACATTACAAATATGTAATGTCTGTTATTGATATTACAGTACATCTCTCTGCCTGTGTATTGTCTTTTACTGTTAGCCCCACGTAACTCTACATTACTCTACTCTATAATATTGCAGGAAATGTCTTCAGCCATCCCTCATTTCTCTATATTTTAAAATGAAAGGTGGAAAGTGAAAAATAGATGCTGTGATATGCAAACATAAATGGAAATACAGTAATGAGCTTCAGTATGACGTGATATGTATTCTTTAGCACAGTCTCAACTCTTTGGCAAGTTTTCTTCTAATTTCTTCAGGTAATCTTCAGGAATAGTTCTTCAGGCTTCTTGACGGACATTCAAAGCTCTCCTTTGGATGTTGGCTGCCTTTTGTTCTGTTTTCTGTCAGTTTGAGCTCACACTACTTTAATAATGTTGAAGTCCGAGCTCTGGGGAGGCCAATCCATGAATGATAGTGATCTATTGTGTGTTTTTCCATCCAGGTATGCTTTTACTGCTTTGGTAGTGTGTTTGGGATCAATACTTTTTTGAAACAGCCTGTTAGCAACAAAGTGCCTAAAGATAAGTTTAAAATATGTTCTGAGCAAAGTGTCAAAAAAACAAACAAACAAAACATTTCTTTGAAAAACCGTCTGAAAATGTCCAAAGAAAAACCTTCAGAAACGCTGCAGAACTACTGCTCAAGACAACTGCTACAAAGTCTGGCTACTTGGAAGCAAAATATAAAGAAATGAGGAATGGCTTAAGACTTTTGCACAGTACTGCAATAGAAAAATTATTATCTAAAGCATGCAACAAAGTTTTTGTGAATTAAGTGAACGAGGATTGTCAAAGTGATTTTTTTGAACCAGTATGATTTTCCAACATGACCAAGCTGATGTCACATAAAAATGATTGCTGCATGGTTACCTGAATTTCCCCACTGAGGGACAATAAAGGATATTTCTATTTCTATTTCTTGATTCCACTAACAGAAAACCTAAGAAGTCAGTGCTCCAGCTTTGATGAGAAAAACAATTTTATTAGAATTATTTTGCATCACTGGACGCAGCTTGCGCCTGCATTTAGCTGATAATTTAGCACCCTGTATTTGATATAGGGTCACTACAGCTTAATTAGCTGTCTGTATTATATAACTTAAGACCATAAGGATGTTCTTGCTTTGGGTTTGGTTTGTCCTGCCAAGTGTTTTCAGCTCCTTTTCTAAACATGGAAATCTACTGAAGGGTTGACTTAGAGTAAGAAAAAAGGGGAGGAAAGAAGACCGACAGTAAAAAGCAAAAGGGTCTCTAAACATGATTGGAGATTGCATTAAGTAATGTTTACCGCAAATCTAGTGGTGCGTCTTCGGACGCTACGGACCAAGACAGGTGTAGTACCGTCCTGTTTCTCCCCTCTCAGTGTTCTGCCAATCTCTTTATGACTGATCACAGGAGTGGAGGGAAGTGAGGAGGAGTAGTCACTGCTCTGCCCACCGTTACTCGCCTAAAGAGAGGGAGAGAGAAAAAAACAGGAACAGGAGGAGGACGGAGGAGATGAAGTGATAATTGAGCAGAAGGAGCAAATAGCTAAGTCTGATACAACAGCATGCACGCTTTAAAAATAGCCTGACAGCAAAATGAAATACAGAAAACAGAGAAACAAAAGCTAGATATAATAACTTCTTATGGATTCTTTTAGACAACAGGTAATCTGTTGGTTTTACCTGTCCTGGAAAGACACCGGACACTGGGGTGGAGCCTCCAGAGTGGCTGGGAGAATTGGGAAGAGATTTACAAGAAGCCAGTAGAGCAGCTTGCTTCTTAGCTGCCATGATCTTCTGAGCAGCTGTGGCAAAGAAAAAAAAAACAAAATGAAAGAAACCCCAGAAACATTAGTCTCAAATAAAATTCCATAAAATTCATATTTGTCCATCCTCTAAAGCATTATACACCATAGGGTTCTGGATATGACAGATGTACATACCATCCGTGAAGACTCTGTTCACATTGAGGCCGTACGTTGCACAGGTTTCATAGTAAGTGCAGCGCCGCACATCTGAGCAGAGCTGTCTGGCCCTGGCATCATCTATCACTCTGGGGTTGGTGCTGCTGATCTTATCTGGAATAAGCAAAAATCACTCAACTACAACGAGAGTTCATTATAAAGGAAGCACAGATGCTGAGCGTGAGGATCTTACCCTGAGTTCCGACGACTATGAAAGCTATCTCCGTAACAGGCCGATGGATTGCAAGCTGGTGATAGATTTTGTAAACTTCCTGGAAGCTGGCCTCATTTTCCAAACTGAAGACCAAGATTACTGCGTCCACCCAACTTGCAAACTAACAAAAGGGAAGAATAATAGTAGTCAAAAAGTACAAGAGGGAAGAAATACTTACTCTTATTAAAAATAAGCCCTCAAACAAGTTCAGCTCAATTCTCCACCCACCTGAGGATCCGGGAGTTCTGTCTCCTCTCTGATTATCAGCAGATGGCTCTGTCCATCAACTAGCACATCCTTAATATACTGGCGTCCTGGCAAGTATTGGAACACAAAAAAGTTTTTAGAGCTTTTACATAATAAATGTTTTGATTTTTGACAGCAGTAAAATTACAAGTGATTAAAAGAATGATCCTGGATCATCAAAATAAAAACCAGCCAGTATCCGTCTGCTGTAAGAGACTCAGGCGTCGCTTGTCGGAGATCTCACCATAATAGTGTTCAGCCTTTACCTTACATTATAGACTGCATTGAGTTGACTGTTGTTGTGAACTATATAAATTAAACCGAATCAATCTGAATTGAATTCATAAAGGTTTAATGTTATTTCTGCTCTGAATGGGTGGAGATATTAAACCAACCTTCTGAGTTCTCCAGTGGCAGGTAACTTCCGGTTAAATGTCTGTGGACCAGAGCAGACTTCCCACTGCACAGACCGCCCAAAACACCCTGAAGAGCAGACAGAGAGAAAGAGGGAGAGGGAAGAGAAAAATTATAAATTCAATATTAAATCCACAAACCGATTTGTAAAAACTATAATCTCATGCTTACCAGATGAAGCTCTTGCACAGTTTGGCTCATCATCCATTCTTGACTGCTGGTGCATACAACTGAGGGCAAACATTCACAGCAAAAACAGAGGAAGACAAGATTCATCAATGAAAACTTGAGTTGAAGCACAGAAAAAAAAACCAAATATCTGTAACGTGATGTAGGACATAAAGTACTTGGGTATTTCCCTGCTTTGAGTCTATGTGCTAGTCTGGGCGGTATTGCTCCTCACATTCATTTTTGGTATGATCAGGGTTGGGGGGGTTTGTGTGAGACGCAGCCAGCCCAGTGACTGATCACAGCTAGCCTAAAAACAGGCCCAATATTCTAAGTTGATAGTTTTTTATAGGTGTGTATGTGCTGATCTGGAGTCAGTTTGGTAGCATTTAGTATAAATAAATTATCCATCCATCCCTGATCTTCATCTTACTCAAGTCAGGGTTGCATGGGGGCTGGAGCCTACCCTAGCTGTCATGGGGCAAGAGGCAGGGTACACCCTGGACAGGCTGGCAGTATGTCACATGGTTATCATGGAGGCAACCACTCAAGCTCACATTCATGCCCATGGTGAATTTAGAGTCATTGGTCAACCTAACATGATTCTGGATTGCGAGAGGAAGCCGGAGTCCTTGGAGAAAACATTTAGACTCCACGCAGAGGGAGCGCTCAGCTGGCCGATGGATTCAAAGCCAAGACCTTCTTGTTTGTTGTGAGGTGATGGTGCTAGCTACTGCATCACTGTACTCCCCCTGAAATAAATAATTTGAGTTCATATATAGATTTATATTTAAACATATTCCTGTTATTTTTATGCAAAATAGCTCTACTCAACCCTTTAACACAACAATTCAACCCATGGTAACATTTTACATCAGACTTAGCAACCATGAAGCTGCTTTTGATGATGAGGGAAAATCGCAGCTAGTTAGCCTCATTTGAAATTTTTAAAAAAAAATGACTTGAAGTGTCTCCAGCATTGTTACTGTCTAAAATAGTCACTGGATTCAGTTCAGAGTCAGAATAAAGCAGAAAACCTTAATAAACCTTTAAATAAAAACAAGACCAGAAACATTCCTGGACAAAGGACAAACTAATACCAAACCTC